>JANZXR010002298.1:0-17270 GCA_027575705.1 Erythroxylum echinodendron | reverse complement strand
GTTATTAATAGTCTTGAGAAAGATATTAGAATAACTGAGAAATTTCCACATTTTAATGAACTTTAGATTAAATTGATATATGAAGTCATAATTTCATGAGAAGTCCTCGGGGGGATTCAAATTCCAAATGTCATTGTTTCATTGATTGATTCTTAACTTAATTACCTTTTTAGTTTATCAATTTTGTTGACTCGTTTTAGTTTATTATTTTAATTTTAACTCTAATTAATTAACTTCATGTTAAATTGTCAGTTTGATAATAAAAAGAGGGTCAATACTAATAATCGTAGGCTTTTTTCAGATCGATACTTGGTCCTTAAAATCCTATACTATAGAACAATTGGTGCACTTTCCTAGACAATATATAGGTTAAAGAAATCAATACATATATAAACATCACATGAGTTTACCAAGTTTTATGACGTCGTTAAGGGGACTAGGTTATTAAGAGTACTTGATTTTATTAATCTAGCTATTATTTTTCTTTGGAATTTATTCTCTTTTTTTATGTTTATTTATCTTTAGAACTCTCTTTCTTGATCTTAAGTTTGTGGCTTATCTTCAGGATTTAGGCATTCATTGTTATTGTTACCAAACATAATGGTAGGATGGAGACGAAAGTATTCTCTAGGGGATTATAATATGTTATCATTTATGGTAACATTGGAAGCTTGGAATGAAAGAAATAGTAACACATATTTAGAAGTTTAATAGTTATTTGTGACATGTTATGACATTTATGGTGGCAACCACCCTAATCATGAATGCTAGGCACTAAACTATATGTGAGAACATCAAATTTGTGTGGGGAACTAGCCTTATAACATTCCTTATGGGAATACTTATAATCTAGGGTAGAGACTTTGCATGGAGCAATCAAGTTTCACCTTGATTTATGCAAAAAGCAGTAGAAAAGGGAGTTTTAACACGTCAAGGAACTCTTTATGAAAGCCATTGCTTCAATCAAGGCTATCATCTATGAAACTAAAAAGTATTCATCTCTTTCCACAACAAAGGAATTCCAACCAAACAACTCATTAAGTTTATTTTTGAAGAGTATTCAAGTGTTTTATCTAGATATTAAAATACAAATTTGAGGGAATAAATGAATACAACAACTTTGAGGAGTAGATTGGACCTCGATGTTCAAGAAAATGAGTATTATGCTATAGCTTCTGGCTTATTTTTAGACTAATAAAACCTTAATTAGGAAGATAAGTGAAAGCAAGCTGTTGATTATGAATCAAGATAGAGTTAAAATGGGACGTCAAGCTAATGATGTTAAAGAAGCACTTCATAGGAGGCAACCTAATTGTAATTGGTAAACTTGATTCAATTACTTTGCATTCTAAGTTTTTAATTTTTAAATTTTTATAGTTTGATTCATATATATGTTAATTTTAAGGTTTAGTATAAAAAATTTTCTTAGTTATAATAATCTGGCTATTATTTTTCGTCTTTTATCCCTTGAGCATGTTTTTTTATTCACATATTTGAAGGTAGGCAAAAAATTTTCCATATATAAAAGTTACAGAGAGTTAGATGCCCATCCACGCTAGTGTTACTATTTGTGTTCATATATATGCCCATATAAAGAAGAAACACGCCCATGTTCCACTCAAATAGAGTGCTTAAAAGTTACAAGAAGATACATGGCCACCAATAGGTTTGTTTTGGTGACTGTGTTGCTTAAATTCACTATAAGTGACCTACATGCCCATATCGCCAAACAAGAAAAGGTTTTAGAGGAAACAAATGGTACATGAGTACTAACATGCTCGTTTTGGTGATTATGTTGATTTCTAACTTTTTCCCTTGTTTGTAAATAGATACAAAAAATGCATGCCCATGTTAATGACGATGTAGATTTTTAGATATTTTAATTTTTATATCAACACTACTTTATTAGTTCTTGAAACAACCATGTAATATGCCATCTTTTTTTATTTTAACATGATCTAGATACCCGCTCATGTTCTAGCCCATGCTAAGCTTGTTATAACACGTCTTGTCCAATATGCCCATATTTAGTCCAACATGCCTATATTAAAGTCCAAAACACCTATATTCTTTAAAGTAAAATGCTAGGGCAATATAGAACAACTATACACTTATGTTAAACCAGATCTTTTTAAAATTGCAACCCAAAATCTTTTTTTTTCGTTTTCCCTCCTATTCCTTCCCTCTAGGTGACACTTACCCACTCTTCTCCTATGTGAAACTTAACCTTTGACCTATTTCTATTGAAGTTTCGACAATTTGAGGTATATTTTATGCATTATTTATATTAAATTCAGGTTGTTGAACCAATTTTAAGAGAAATAGGTGAGGTAATCATTGCTATGGAACTAACAAGTTAACTGGGATTACCCATGGTGATTAGAAGAGTTTTAAAGGATATTGACTTTCTTTTGGTTAATTTTACATACTGAATTTAAATTTATAAGTATGTTTGGATAAATTTATGTGAAATTGAATCCCTATGTGGTTGTTAAATTTTTATTGTGAATTCAATCATGCAATAGTTTATATGTTAATTACAATTTTATAGGATTTTATACTATTTAGATTAATTTACATAATTTATTTTTTGGGTTTTGTTTGAATTAATTAGGGCTTTGAGATAGATTGATTGTATTTTTGTGATTAATAAAAGGTATGGAGTTTGATGTTATTAGTTCAAATATTCAGGTTTATTAATTCCATCACATTCTATTTTTTATGAATATATTGGGGTTCATTTGTCTTATTTATGGTTTTGTTATTAATTCATGATTAATTAATTATGGGATTGCATTAGGTGTGTTATGTTGTCATGATTTGAATAACATAGACTATTCCCTCTTTTTGGCAATTTTTGTTTATTTTCATATTTCAGGGAATAATGACTAAGAAGGAAAACACACAAGACCAATGTCAAGAAAACAAAGTGCCTAGGAAGAGGCAAAAGTGAGGGTAGATCCCAATGACCACCTAGGTAGCCAAATGATCTAGTTCCAGCGGAACTAGTGCCTCCTAATGGTCCATCCTAACAGAAAGATTATTGGATAAAGATAGAGCAGAAGCTGACAAACAACCAGATATTAGACCTTTTTTTAATATGGTTAATCAGATCGTCCAAGATTCTCATAAAAATTGAATTTTAGTTTTTGTCTTTGATTTTTACTTTTATGTATTTTTCTATTTTATTTTGTCTTGATAGTTCTTGATAGTTAGAAAAGGATTAGCTCAACTAGACTAATATTGTTTTTTGTTTTTTTCTTACCTATCATTAATATATTAAACCAAATATTTTTCATAGGTATATTTAGTTTGTCTTTCTTAAATTTTCTTAATAATTTTTAATGATTTATTTTTTATTTTTATAAGGATGACTGAGGATGGGTAGAATTCATACCATATTTATGAACACATTGTTTATAAATCGAGATAATACTAGTTCACCTTACCTTCTCTTCATTTTGAATATTTTTTATTTTTTATGCTTTATTGTGTACAATGGAAACAATGTACATCTTTAAGCCTTATCCTTTTGTCTGGATTATTTCAACCATGTTACAAGCCAAAAAAACTAATTTTGTTATTAACTAACATTTATTTTTGCACCCTAAAAGATTATATTTACTTGATCATATAAGAATTTGATTAGATTAAAATTTATTAAGAATGAGGAAAGGAGTGAGTTTATGTATTTGAGGATATACCTTCTCAGTTATTATTTATCAATGTTTCATATATGCTCCTTATAAGCTCATAGGTAATCAATTCAAAAATATCTTGAAATGAGCTTAGTTTTAAAAAGAAAAAATTTATGACAAAGGAAAAGAGAAGGTATTTTTATTATTTAAGAGTTGTTTTGCACCTTACTTCTAACTATTTAGAGATTTTTCTACAAAAGGAACCAAACACAAGGGTGGGGTGGACAAACTTGGTTTAGGACAAGTATATCAGTCCTGCACACTCTTTCATCCTTTAGCTGGGAATGAATGGAGGACTACTCATAAAGGATAGAATAAAGATCCATATCAATTCTTTAAACTGTGAGTTATGTAATGCAAATCTAAAAACCATGGACTATATCATAACCAGATCAAGGTATACTAGGAAAATTTAGAGAGGATTGTAGGCCATCCTAAACATCAGCAGATTAGTGGATTCCTAAAATGAGATTATCGCTTATTTAGGGAACATTAAAATGGAGAACCAATTTGATTACAAAGCTCTAAAGATCAGCTGGGCTTCAATCATGTAGAACATCTAGAAAGATAGGAACTACAAAATTTTTAAACAAAAAGGTAAAAGCACAAAGATGTTATATCAAGGTATTATACTCTAATATAGACTATCCTTGTTATCAATAGGAATTGTAGCTAACCTCTCCATCAATATAAACAAGAGATGGTTATTAGATTAAACTACCATGACTATGCTGCCTGCTAGGAATCATACTCCTGTGTAACCTAGATCTTTGTAACTCTTAGGTTGTATATAGTTTTTGTTTAACGAAATTAATTATCTTTCAAAAAACTATTTAGAGTTTTAGGATTGATTGAATCATATTTTGTATAATCTTGTTTATGTATTTTGATCATGTTTATTAATTTTTTTTGGAAGATGGTGAGTGAGAAAAGACTCTTATAACTTAATAACCTAGAAGACTTAAGATTTTATGCTTATGAGAATGCCATGTTGTATAAGGAAAAAGTGAAAAGATGGCATGATTCTCATATTAAGAAGAAGGTGTTCAAGATAGGAGATTTGGTCTTGCTATTTAACTCAAGATTGAAGTTGTTTATGAGAAATGGTAAGTCATGTTAGAGTGTTCCTTTCAAAGTTGCCTAAGTATTCTACAATAGAACTTTAGAATTAGAGAATTATAAAAAGGAAACATTCAAGTTTAATAGATAAGATGCATATCATATTTCGAAGGAATATACTCACAAGAAAGGGAAGCAGTTTCTTTCCTTTCCGTGGGTTAACAAATTAAAATAGAATCATCAAGTTAGTGGCCTTAAAATTAGCATATTATTGTTTATATAAGTTTTCATAATTTCTTAAGTGTTTGTTACATTTTTTGTGGCTTTTAAGTTAGTTTGATTAATAGATTTTCATGATCATGAAAAAGTGCACAATTGTGCAAGTCTATAGTTTAACCCCTTTGTCAAGATCATGCACTTTTGCACGATCATGACAGTCAACGCACTTACACATATACACAATCATGGACATGAATCATTGTGCAAACGTGAATATGTAGCTCTATAGACCCTATTCTATTTACTTTTCTCTCTCTAATTTCTTCTTTTCCTCACTTCTTCTCTCCCTAGTCAGCACTCTTATCCTTTTCTCTCAATTTTCAAGCAAATTTGATAATTTCTTATACTTCTCTTCCACTTTTACATATTTTACATCTAGATCTAGTGATTCTTTCACTAAAACATGATTTCTCTCTAGCGTTTAAGAGCAATTTTTCCTATATTTGTGTTTTTAGTGTGTTATTTTGTAGGTATTCAAATACAAGATGGCACTTATAGTGAAACAACTAACCTAAAGGTCTGACCCTAAAGAAAAAAATAACTTTTTTGAAAGTGGTGCACGTTATTTAACTACAAATTTGAGCTTTCAGTCCAAATTTTCTCAAAAGAAGAAGGTAAGAAATTTTGAAAATTTTTCTCTAAGATTGTTCCTGCACTTGGATATTTTAATTTTCAAATCTTAAAAGAATTAGGGCTTAAGGAAAAAATGGAGTCTTTGAGTAAAAGAATTAGCTAGGAAAAGTTCATTCAATGTGATTATGTTGTTTATGAAAAATTACCCTAGAATTTTATAATACTCCAAGTTTTGAGCCACACATGCTAGACAATTTTTAGTTTAGATTAAAAGGTTCCCTGCCAATTTAATCATAATTTTATACAAGTTATCTTTGACTTCCCTAAAACCAAAATTTTTAAATCCCATAACAATTTTAATACAAAAATATATTGGAAGAAACTAACTAGACATGAAGTGTTTGAATTGCATAAATTTATGTTTCATACCATTTTTATAAAAAGTCAAAGCAATAAGTGTTCGAAAAAGGAATTATTCTTACTTTGGTGTATGGATAATAAGGATAAGGTATGCACTTCTTCACATAACTTCCAAATAATAGTTGCTTCAATTAATAAACAAAGTAGTTATTTTGAATTGGATTTTTGGTTACTATTTTGGCTTAATATCATGATATTGCTATATATGGACTGAGCTCTGTTGCTCCTGAGATATTTAACAATAAACATTTAAATAAGGCAAAAATCATAGAGTCTTGAGGCATGTAACTCTACAATTTAAGCTCCCGTTATGTTTTTAAGTATAGGAGACAGGACAGAAAGCCTCTAGTTCAACCCCACAATAGTAGCATTATGACGAAACTTTGAGTGAAAAACTAAATGAGGAAGTAGAAGGCTAGAAGAAGGTTCTCAGTAAATTGGAAGAGAAGAACAAGAAACTGGAAGAATAGACATAATGGAGACACAGCTAAAGTAGGAAGTACAACAACAACATTACCAAATGAAGAAATTATTTATTTTGCACTGGAAGGCATCTAACTTCCTTCTTTGATACTATCACCACCATAATCCCTATAAGTTTTTTCCTTTTTTAATTTTTTAATTTTTTAAAAGGTATCAATAATTAAATTAAACCATGAAAGGCACTTAAAATAAGAGTCCTAGTATATGACAACTAGTAAATTCCAAGGAAATCAACTAACGACAAGCTACAAAATTAATCAACATAACGATTTGAAAATAAATTTATACTCCCTAATGTGACTTAAGAAAGTGAAGGTCTAGTCCCCTATGTATGTGTAAGCCAATATGCATCTGAATTCTCTACATTAGAATCAAACTACCAATCAGGACACCCATACATTTGGTAGCTTATTTAGTATAACCACCACATGCTTATAGAAGCTCGAGGATGATGATGATCAAATTAGACTAAATAGTTGATCTTCCATCAGCATTGTCTCTCCATATTACATAATGCTCATCTGAAGTAAGAAAAGTTTGACAAATTTCATTCTTTAACTCTGTAAATATAATAGAAATTGTGAGATCTTTCCTCTTGGTGAAAGCTTGAGTTACTGAAACCTGTAAGTCTAAAATGGATTTAAGAGGTTTTGATACTTTTAGCTTAACTAGAGGCCCGAAAGATAACCAATTATCAGAACAAAAGGTGCTCTTCCCATTTCTTATTACATGAATAAAATGAAGTCTCATTCTCTCCCTCATCCTTATAATGGACTTAGATGTATTAGAAGCAAAAGACTCAGCTTTAAAGTACCACAAGCATCTGTTCTTTATAAAATAAGCATGGATCCAATAGCACCAAAAAGACTCCTTATTTGTGATTAAACTCTATAGTCTCTTTATACATAAAATGTTATTAAGTGATTAGAGAGAAATAATGCCAAGCCCTCATTGCTTCCTAGGAATACAAACATCTTTGCACTTCATCTTCACCTTGCCACATGACCACAAGAAAGGAAAAAGCAATATGAGTTGCCCAATGCATACTAATGGAATTCAAAATAGATATGATGAGTTGTGCTCTACCAGCTAACAAAAGATATCTAGAGCTCCAAGAAGCAATTCTTCCAACAATTTTATCAATAAAGTAATCAAAATCCATGACACTCATGCTAGCATCTATCATAGGTATGCCAAGATATATAAAAGAAAGTTGTTGTTTAGAAATTCTCGATATAGTGGATAAGGTTGCTTATAAATTAGATGCCTTATGAGATAAGAATCAACTAGTCTTTAAACGATTAATAACAAGGGCCAACATCCTATTGAACATTTTAAGGCCTTTTATAAGTACTGATACAAAATTAGGATCAGCTTTAGAGAAAAATATAAGATCATTAACAAAACACAAGTAAGTTAATCCTAATCTCCTACATTTGGAATGAAATTCAAGTCCTTTGGTACCTTTTACCACCTTTTGAAGCAACCTACTAAGTGTCTCCATTACCAAACCGAAATGATAAGGTGAGATGGGATCACCTTGTCTTATCCCTTTTGAGCTCGGGAATGTGTTTGTAAGCTGTCCATTCATAAGAATATTAAAACTAGTATTGAAATATACTGAGAGATCCATTGTAAGAATAAACCTGGAAAATTCAATACAAATAGTATATTTTTTTACGAAATCCCAATTCACACTGTCATATGCCTTTTTTAGGTCAATTTTGATGCAACAATTATCTTTTCTAGTTTTTTTAGAATAAGACCTTATCAACTCTTAAAGTATCAATATATTATCTCCAATTTCCCTACCTAGGATATAAGTACACTGTGAGTCATCAATATAAGCACGAATAATTTTCCGAATCTTGTGAGCCAAGATCGTTTATATTAACTTGTAAATGAAGTTGCGACATGATATAGGTCACTAATCAAAAAAGTATCAGAGCTCTCCACTCTTAGGAATAAGAGTGATAAAATTTTTGTTAAAGGCTTTCAATAAGGAGCCATTGTTAAAGAATTTTAGAATTACTTCAATAAACATTTTCCTTGTAAATGGTCAAGACTTCATAAAAAAATATATGTTGAATTCATCAGGGCCAGGAGCTTTTTCTTGATGAAGGAACTTCAGTTATTCTTCAATCTCTGTAATTGTGATAGGTTAAAAGAGAAAATCAGCCTCGAAAAAGGACAAACCATCTTATAGAACCTGTTGAAGAAGATGTACTCAAGAGTTTGCTTCTAAGGGTTTATTCATAAATTCAGAAAAAAAAATAATTGAAAGCCCCTTATAGCAGCTCATCCTGTGAATTTAGATGCACGCCATCTAGTTTAAGGGAGACAATTCTATTGACAGCTTTCCTTCTAATGATTGATTTACGAAACACTAATGTATTTTTATACCCATATTTTATCCACTAAAGTCTAGATCTCTGTTTCATAAGAGAATAGTCAAACCATAAATCTTTAGATTAGTTATGAATAGTTACCTTTCCATTTCTAGCAAAAGAGAAGAACTAGGATTGGTATGGATTTGAGGTTGAATGCTATCTAGAAGGCCTTTTACAGTATTCAATAAATGATTTCTATTGGTTATATTGCTCCTAAACAATGTCTTCATTTCCAACTTCATCAACCTTAATTTCAAGAAAAGGATATATTACTTAGCCCCCTAAAACCTTGGCCTTAAAACTTTCCATAAAACATCATCAAAATCTACTAGCTCACATAAAAAGTTGTTGAATCGAGAAGGCCTCTTTAGAAAAATCTCACTAACCTAAGTAATAATAGGAGAATGATCTAAAAGGCTACTAGTAAGATAAGTAGAATAACAATTAGGGTACCTCACCATCCATTGAATGTTAGCTAAGCTTCTATCAAGCATTTTCTGAATGAAATTCACTCTATGTTGCCAATTGCTCTATATGAAAAAATTACCAATAGTTGGTATATCAACCAAACGAGCTTCTTCAATGCATGTCCTTAATCAAGACAAGGACAGGTTGTAGATCTGAGGCCTTCTGCCTCTTCCAACTTCAAGATAGAATTAAAATCCCCTGTGATAATCCAAGGAATCATAATAGAGGATGTTATGTTCTTTACATAGTTCCACAAAAAACTTCTCTAGTAAGATGTATTAAAGGCATACACAAAAGAGATGTAGATTGACTGGTTTGAATGCTTATCTGAAATTTCTAGATTAATTAATTGTTCAGACATGAAATTTGTACATGTTAAAACTGTGGATGAATGGTTATATATACTTGTTTTTAGTTATGTATCATTTTCCACAATGAGGACAATGTGTTGTTCAAGTGTGGGATTGTATATGTATTTGCACTATCATTTATGTGTGGCATTGCATTTACATTGGGTTAGTTTTTTATCGTGTTTTCAATGCGTAAATTTTTTATTGCATGATGTCACATTAGGTAAAGTGTGTATTTATGTGAATGTGTTAATGACATGGAATTAAAAGGAATTAGCTTAACTATGAGCATGATCATTTAATTTGTGAAGAAGCATTAGCTTGTAAAGCTTATGTTTTGAGAGTTTTTTAGATGAATATGTCTGTTGATTAGGATGTTGTACCTATTCTTTCATTTTATGGCACTTGTTTGGATGCACTTATGACTCAATGAAACTAATTTGGTAAGCAACATTAGTAGCCTTTCATGGGAATGAATTAAATAGTAAAAAATGATGTCGGTTAGAGTGTAAAAATAAAATAAAGAAAATTTTAATAAATGTGATAAATTAAATTTCATATTATGTTGTCCCTTTTTGAAAATTTAGGGTTAAAAATAAAGCTGATAGCCAGTTGTGAATTGTGATATAGCTGAGTAATTAAAAGAAATCCTTGAAAAACTATTTGCCTTCATATAAGAAAGCTAGAATGGCACTTCAACTAAGCTTGAAAGAACATTACATAGCTAAGTAACTAGGGTTATTTTTGACAAGGTGTCTACCCTTATTTCAAAAGACTAGGTGATTGTTAAATGAATATACAAAAATGTAATGCTTTAAATAAAAGTTAAGTCTACAGAACTTCTTGTGAAGTGTCAAGAAATTTCCATGAGTGGGTACTTATTGATGGCCTACCTTTTAAAATTGGTAAATAAGTATTAGTACATGGTTACAAGTGTCATAGATTTATGAATCTAGTGTTAATATTTTTTTGATATGTATATTTAAATCAAAACACTCAAATAGAACAAGTTAATGTTTTATATCTTTTTGAGTGAATGATGTTTTAATTTCATTAGATTTATGCTATTATTTTACTATGCCATTGTGTTTTCTTTTAATTATTTCATGATTGTGTGATTTGTGATTTTTTTGTTTATTTTATGGTGTTAGTTTTGATTGGGGACAAGCAAAGTTGTAAGTGTGGAAAGTTGATATGTATGCTTTCGAGTGTGTTTTCTAGGTTGTAGAATGTCTTATTAGGTGTGATAATCATGTGTTTAGGACTTCAAATTATTTTTTTCTTAGTATCTGTGTGTGTTTTGTTGGATGATTATTGATTAGGGCAGGAATTTGATCTTAATGCATGGTTTAGGGGATATTTATTATGTTTGGATAATGAGTTGAGATAAAGAACTTCAAGAAAAGTTGAGAATAAGATTGAGAAAGAGACAGGTCATGATCGTGCAGGATTGAAGCTGCAATAGCTAGAAGCCCTTTATCATAATCGTACAAATGTATGCAGACAAGAAATTAGGTTGAAATATCTGTCTTATGTTGTATAGCTACAGTTGGTACCATAATATATTGATAAACATCATATTAATAGGTAATTGAAGAGAGATCTTAATTGTTTTTTCTATAGTATTGCTTCAAATTCAATTAGATAGTTACGAATAGTTTTGAGAGATCGAGAGGTCATAATTTAATTCTTATCTATTTTAATTGGGATTAATTGGTTAGATCTTAAGAGAGGGTAATCATAACTATCGAATATCTAAGGCCAAGCATTATTAAATAAAAAAGGTAAGGTGAAAACAAAACAAGGATAAAAGTAATTCCTAAGTTATTATCATTGATTAATCACAAGTTCAATGATACTTTGTTAATTGTTCAATTGTCAATTTTCTCTTATTTAGTTTTTTTATGTACATTTATTTTATTCTTTACCTTAAACAAAGTGTTACAAAAAATTTTAGGTGTCTAATAACAATCCTTGTAGGAACGGTGCTAGTTATACTATAAAATATGATCCATATACTTGTGGCATAGATTGAATAAAAAATCAAATAAACTATATGATTGAGAACATAATTATTTCTAGTTTAAGCTTATGAGTGGTTGATACTAAATTTCGATTCAAAATTATTATAATGTTCAAGGCATGACAAGAAATAGATTGTGGAGTGAAAGTAATTAATCTTATTTTATACAAATAGTTTTTTTATAATGGATCAATAGAGACTTATGCAAAACATAAGTGGTGAGAATACAACGTTGGATAACCAAGACTATCCTTTTATGCCACATTGGTTTAATCAATATAATAAAAATCATAAAGTTATGTACAAGGATATATGTATTATTGTGATTATGAATAGTACAAAACTTATGAAACTTGTTGAGTTAAAGAATAACAAAAACAACCTTTAATGAAAGGATGATAATGGTATTGAATTGTTAAATTTATACTTGCGGAGTATAAGATGGAATAATAATTCATAAAAGGAGGATTCTTATGTTTCATTATAACTACTAATGACTTTATGTGATATAGTGATATATATTAAATGAAGAAAGGATTAAAATTTTCCAAAAGTTTAAAGTGTTTAAATCTGAGCAGAAACTAAGCACTAAGAATGTTGAAACATTTTGATGAGAAAGATATGATGAGATTTAAAATTTTCACTTATTTATAAGGAATGAGATTCTCTTATGAATATCTCCGCAACTCAATTTCATAAGAGTATGAATTTGTATTAGGAGAAAAATACATTATGAAATGTTGTATAATACAATATTTATTTCTTTTATAACTAAACTTAGTATTTCTTTTATAACTAGACTTAGTATAACAACTTACCTTCAATAGTTATAACTAAATCAATTGAAAATATTTCATATTATATATAACATGATAAGTCTTTGAAGGAGATAAAGTTTGTAATTTAGGGATGTGATGCCTAGTTGAAGCACATATTATCCAATAAGTTTAAAAATAAATTGGATAATAGAAGATTATAAGTTATCAAAAAGGGGTTATAATCTTATAGACCCCATTGAACAAAATGTTTATTTTAATATATACTTATAGGAGAATGGTTCTTAAGATAAGTAATAGGAGTAAGATGAAATCTGAAAAGTTCAAATCTTGCAACAATACATCCAGTTAGAACCAATGCCTTTTTGGATACGTTTGATAAATAGTTAAAAGGCTACAAGATGTTAAAAGATTTGATTTTATGACGAATTCAAAGAGTTTCTTTTAGAGGTGGTTATAAATTTATCATGTTCACAAGAAGGTTAGTGGGAGTATAGTTTTCCTCTTTAGTAGGAGTATTTGTAGACACATATTACTTATAGAGAACAACATATCATATTTTCAATTGTTGAAAATATAATTGTCCAAGAATAACAAAAAGTAACACCTTAATTTTGGAAATTAGATCTATAGAGATAGATATGGAAGTTATTTACCTATTTTAGTCCAACTACGTAAATAATGTACTAAAGGTGTTTAGTTTGAAATATCTAATACTTGTGAAGTATTAAAGATATCCATTATTCTATGTATGAATTGATATTTGATTTCAAGTTTACAAGGATATAACTTTAGACGATATTTTTTTCTTAGAACAATATTATTTTAAGATTGGAAAGGTTTCAATGATGCAGTAGCTACTAATTAAGCCATAATAGATTTTTCATTCAGTGGAAATGATTATTTAGATAAATAAGTTCTTTAATGAACATGGCATATAAAATAAAGTAAGGTCTCATCGAAGATCTTAATATGTATTTAGGCAATTTCTCTTAATTAATATGAAAGTTGTAGGCTTTAAGCAAGTGTTCATTATAGAGAATCTTGTAGAATTCTCTAACTAAACACTGTCACAGTAGTAGCATGATTGTCATATGGTAATATAGTATAAGATACCTAAATGATTGGCTTACTATAAGTGAGAGATTGTTAGTTTATGCCCTACAATCAATTAGTTGATTGTACTTTATTGATAAAATAATTTTAAAACATTCTTTATCTTATATATATTTAGATATATATTATAATGTCTATGAGATAAATGTATATTGTAAATGAATTTATAATGAGATCACGATTATGAGATTTATATTGCATTTATATATTATCCCTAAATTTTTCCTAGTTATTATTCTATTAAGACTAGACATTAATAGAGCGTAAAAAGACTAGAATATGTTATGTTTCTTCTTTATGAAGGAATTAGTCGATCTCATAGACTAGTATATGGAGATACTTAAAAAACATGTAGGTGCTTGTTAGAGAATAAGTTCACGAAACTAACGCTATATGATAAATTCATTTGGAATATTATTTGTATATTTATGAAAATTCTTGTTATGATGATCGTATAAGTGATCCTTTGACTTAAAATGTCCCTAAGTTATCTCATATAGGGATTGCTATGTTTTGATAATTCATATAACCTATTCTAATCAAGGGTAGCTCAGTAGGTACTCAGTAGATATAACATAAACTATATAGAGGTAGTTGAGTTATCAGTATAGGACTCATAACCTTACAGTAATTTGTTCTCGATTAGTGTTGTTTTAGGAGATCGTTGGTTAAGGTGGAATGACACTTTGTAAATTGTTTACAAATGTCATTAATAAAATCATTTGCTAATGATAGAGAACTAATATAATTGAATTTAAATATAATAGACATTAATTACGTGCTCTACACCTAATCGAAATATTGTACTGATGAAAGAATTGAAAAAAAAATCATACACGAAAAGGTTAGTTAAAACTACTTGGATATTACTAAATATTTAGGTAGTCATGGTGCATTACTAGACCCCAATTTTGATCTATGGATATAAAATATTTAATTAGAGAATTAAAGATAAAATTAAAGGAGTTTAATTTACCTAATTTTAATTTATCTAATTCTAAAGATGATTTATGATTATAATTTATATCAATTGCCAACATATTTGGGAACTTAATAGGTCACACACAAAAACTGGTTGAAGAGAGAAAAATAATTTTAATCAAGTTGGACTTGATTATAAAATTTGAGAAATTTTATGATGAAATATGAGATCTTTAACAAAAAAGGATCAATGTAAGATATTGGATTTTGTTTAAGCATTATTGGTATTTAATTAGAATTAATAGAAACTATAATTAAAGTTTAATTTAAATTAGAATTTAATTTCAATTAAATCACTATAATAGTCAAAGCCTATTAAAAAATAAACTTGGGCCCTAAGATAGCTAGCACTTCTTGTCTTACCATCTCTACAATAGTTACAGAGTTCTCTTAACATATTTTGTAGATATCATTAAATACTAAACGCTTGTACTGCTATAGAAGTTGAGATGAGTTGATTTCAAAAACAGTTTGAGAAAATGACAAGAAAAAGGATTAGGCTTTAGAATAAGGTATGAATATGATTTATGGTTTATGGTTTATTATGATTTATGTATTAATCATTTTATAAATTTAAGTGGCTTTGGTTTCGAAAAATCATATAAACTAAGTTCTGTTATTATTTTTATGTGTGTTAAATCAAATCTTACCCCAATATTCCAATGATAGTTATCATTGGAATATTGACTCATGTAAAATAAAGTGGTGCAGGAACTCGCATCTAATATGTTTCCCAAGTGAGTTCGAGAGGAGAACTTCCAAAGACAAGCCCTCCCGAGGGTTTGGGAGAGTAATGTTCCTTAGAAAAGCCCTCCCGAGGAGGGTTTAGGAGGGCAACTTTCCTTTTTTAGATGACATTCTATTTCAAATTGTTTTTATTACACTTTCAGTGTACATAAAAACTTCTCTATGTATCTTTACCTATCGGAATCTCTATCTATCGTTTTACGACTTTTGAGAGGCCTTATAAAAAGGATTGGGTTGAGGGAGGGGATAGAAAATAAGAATATTTTTCCCACTCCTGATAATAATTACAATATTGTTTTTCCGCCCTCGAGAATAAAATAACTACAATATTGTTGTCTCCCCTCGGGATTAACAACATATGAGGGCGAGGGTCGCCTCTCCCTCTACTTCTCCCCGGTAAGTATATGTTAAGCAAAACTAAAAGCTTAACACACATTTTTTTACCGTATGGAGCTAGCGTCGATCAAGTATGGCATGGTGGAAATCCAACTAGTAAGAACAGTCTTTTTAATTAGACTTACATATTCATCTTCTTCTTGCTACCCATTACAAAAGGAAAAAAAAAAAGAACAAATTAGAATGTGTATGTGACTTCATTATCATTTTTGTCCTTATCAACAATTAAGAAGAGAAATTAGAGATAAGAAACAAAAACTTAAATAGATTAAATTTAAGAAAGATTGACAAAAAAGATAAATCTTTCATCTCATCCTTACTTTAATATCGCTTTTAGATAAGTAAAGTTCATAATTATTAACTAAACATTTGAGTTCTACTCAAAGGTTTGAGTTTCGTACTGTACCTAATGATACTGGTCAGAAAATGGTATAAAACTTACCTTCGGTACTAGTTGATACAGGTGATTTTATGTAATACTGGTCAGTATCGGTCGATACTGTAAACTTTAGAAATTGAAGGAACTTTTTGCAGACAAAAAAACCTAACTCTCTTTCTCTTTCTTCTCACCACCTACCCCAGCTTCATCTCCACTCTCTCTACTCTCTCTCCTCACCATCACCCATTTCCCTCGCTCGTACCAGTCACTGTTTTCATGTAAAACTAAAAGAAAAGAATCACTACACCAAAATATGGAAGTTTTAGACACTTATGCTTAAACGTATCTAATAATTGTCTTAAATAATCTAAGAATTGGTAGAATTTTTTGAAATTTATTTAAGACGGCAAAATTTATCTAAAAAAATATACTAAAAAGAGTTTAAAACTTTTAAAATTTCTAATTAGTGGGATAAGAATTGACACTTATTATTATTTGTAGCAATTATACAACCAGAAATAACGATTAATTAAAGTCAATATCAAGTAATTATAAAAAATGTTTAGTTAATATGAAATTGAATTGTAGATAAATTATAAATGTTTAGCATTTTCTGTAAATTTACAAGGTTAAAAAAGATAAAAGGTCTATTATGCGTATGTTCCGTGCCAAAAAAAAGGACAGAAAAATGGGTAATTTGTAATCTCCATTTGTTCCACAAGGATTTGTTCTCACTCTTGAAATTAATAAGAATCAATGTTCCAAAAGACGCACGCAAAATTGCTAGCATTCGATCTCCTCTCCCTCACACAAACTCCTAAATTCTCCTCCTCAGACCCAATCTCCTTCTCCCAAAAAGGAGTTTCCCTTTCACGAGCAGAGATCGTTGGCGTTGTGACCAGCCGTGAGCACAAGGCAAACAGGTTCCTCAACTTCGCTATCGACGATGGCACTAGCTGCATGAGTTGTGTGCTCTGGCTAAACCACCTGTTAGGCCCCGATTCCGGAGTTCAACTCCTACTTGCTCTGATACCACACATGTTGGGCCCCGTTTCTGGAGTCCAACTATCCATACATAAATCATAATTGTCCACTCAAATTCATCCATACATAAATCATAAGTCATTACCAT
>JANZXR010002287.1:0-17270 GCA_027575705.1 Erythroxylum echinodendron | reverse complement strand
AAGGTTTGCTCTTTTATTCTCCTAGATTGTATTCCTACTCTATTACTTGCTTCATACATAAGGGCTTGATTTTGGTACTTTTCGATTGTGATCTTCGTATTAAAGGTTTGGTGGCGCTGGAATAGGAATTTGGTTGCCTTGATGGCTCTTTCACAGAGGTGAAGACTTTGTTTGAGTTTTGGAGAGTTCGTGATGGTGAAACAAGAAAACCAATTAGGAACCAGTCTGGAGTCTCTAAATTGGTACCATCAGAGGATCTTCTTCTCTCTCTCTCTCTCTCTCTGTCTCTCTATCTCTGTCTCTTGCCTAAACTCGTGAACTTTCCTGGGGATTATTTCTATGAAGTCGAATTGTCATGCCCTTGTTGTTGGAAGAGGTATGCGCAAGATGGATTGCTCAGATGTTTGTAAAATTGCAGAAATCTAACTTCAAGTCATAACAAAAGTTCGTAAATTTAGGAATCCAGTATCAGTTGGGCTAGAGATATACCAACATGAGAATGCAACAAGAGAATACCACTAGTACCGAGGTGTTGAAGTTTTGGAGAACAAGCTAATTGAAGATGAAGAATTTGGAAAGTATCAGTATACATCCAAGGTTTATCGATTCAAAGGTACTTGATCATTTTCTTTCAAGTTGTTTTCTAGCTGTTACATATCAGTGGGACTTTCACTAGGTTGTTGTCGTTGTATTTAGTAATTGGCACTTATGGTACATTGGGGGGATTGTGAGTTGGTTTTGGTTGAATTATCTGCTTTCGAACAAGTCATTTAATCTGTAATTTCATCTTTTATTGGAGTGAGCCTCAGTTGTCATTTCATGTCTTTAGTTAGAAGAAAACTTGTTTTTTTGTTAATTATGTAAATCTCATAAAGTTCTTAATGTTTTGCAACTACAACAATACCAAAATAGTAAACTTTATGGGTTTAAACTTGCTCTTTTTATATCCACAATCATCTTTACATGTCATTCAGTTCTTTATACAAGTTGAAAATAATTTTTAATAGTGTTCATTGAAACTATATTATAACGTTTGATAATTTGGTCTAGTACTTGTAAGGAAATTCTAGTGCGTCTTCGCCTGGCTATTCTGGAATGCTTTGTGATGATTGCGGAATGTTCGCGGAGGAAGAGGAAATCGTGGTGATCAGTGCTTGTGGGACCCAGTTTGGCGAGCGAAGCACTTGAGACAGAAACAAGCTGAGGTATGGTGATCATCGCTCTTTTGTTAATTTACTAATAATCATGCTTTTAAGAAGTATTTTAATTAGTGTAAAACTTCCCGTTGGATGTAAAAAATTCTTTAAAAAATGTGATTTGGAAAAAATTTTGTTTGAGAATTGAAAAATGTTGTGCTTCAAATTCTTGAGTTGATTTACCAAAAATACGACTCTACGTGTAAACAATTAAAATTGGGTGTGTGTGTGTTTCTTGCGTGTTGATTCAAATCTAAAGTCATGTCTCTTTATTTACAATATATTCAGTTACATGCTAAGATTTAGAAAATTTTCTCATTGAGTCCAGATGGATGTCCTTGATGAGGATAAATGCTGGAGTAAGATGGAGAGAACAAAAAATGAAAGGGAGCAGGAGATGATGGTAAACTCTTTTATATAACTTATCAATTGGGTCTCTACTTGTAAGCAGCAATTGCAAATACTCAATTTGTTATCCTTGACTATGTTTTCAGTTTATCAGACTGGACTAATCATCTTTTTCCCTGTTTTTGAAATTGTAGAAGAGTTGGAAATCTTCTACCAAATTTTTAAAAATTGTTTCAGAAAATTAGGTTTCCATCTCTTTGTATTATTCCATTCCAATTTTTAAGAGTCTAAATGGTTTTGCTAAGACGAGAAAAAAGAATGCATCCAAATTTCTTGTTTTACTTTACTCTCAAAGGTTCCACAGAGAACCAAAGTTTTTGCTCTCTTCTAAGCTTTTGCTTTTTCCATTGCCTTCCTCTCCTTCTCCACCATCGGCTTCTTTCCTTTAATATTGCTTCTTGTTTCTCTTCATGAGTTTACGATTATTTTGCTAATCATCAGGACATTGATATACGATACTCTGTAGATTTACCATGGATTAATGTGGGCAAGAGTAAAAGAGCAACGTATATTCCTATTGAGGTAATCAAAGTATTTCTTGTTATGCTGTTCTACTACTTATTTTCTATTATCTAGCTTTATGAACTGCCCCCACTGCAACGCTATGTAAAGCGATTATCAGTTCTTCAAAGGTCTTAATTGGTTGAGAAATCAAGATAAAAACCTCAAGAAAAGATTAGGATTTTGACTGATGTGAGTTTATTCTCATTGGTTTTAGCAGAATCAGAGTTAGCTTGTACTGTCTGTGTGAGTTATTGTTATGTTTGGTGCAAGTAATAAAGAGCAACAACTATGTAGCTAAGAGGTGAGTTGACCAGTAATACCATTATATTTTCATGAATAAATTGTTAGATAGTTATTGTTGGTTTTACATCCTCCTCAAACCAAATCACTACTGTGATAGAATTTTATGAAAATTTAGGAGCAACTGCTTTGAAATAAGCAGTCTAGAAAATTGAATTGCTGAATGATTTAATAAGTTTTTGGCCTCTAGATAGTTATATATCTTTTGGAGGTCTGTTTCAGAGAAGAAGTAAGATTTGAGAAATCTGTATACTCTTATTTTTCTTTCATACTGATATGCAGAGATCTTGTTAAAGGCTCTAAATACTGTACAAGTAGTTAAGATGACTAATGCACGAGGTGAAATCAAATACCCAATTAAGGTTAGTAATTCTTTACAAAATATTCACTGGCCTTCTAAAAGAAGCTCTTGAGATCGTCGTTGATTATGTCTACATATCTACGATTTGCTCACTACCTAAATATCAATTTATATGGTTAAGCCCGTCCATTTCATTGCCGGCTGTCATCCTCTGTGGTCTTTCTCATTTTATTTCACTCTCGAAGGTTCCGCCGACAATTTTTGCTCTCTTTTATTTTAGCTTCCTCTCCTTCTCCTAATCTTGATCTGAGATGTAGTTCGTTGTCATGTTGGAGTACTTCATTTCTGCTTCGGGCGTCATCGAAAAGGTGCCGTCGGAAGGCTCCCATTTTTCCCTTTCTTCATCATACCTGTTTACCCTCAACTCGATGCTTTATCAAGTCGTAGACCCTTTCTCTCCCTCCTCTCACAAAGTTCTAGCTTTTTCTAGATCATTTGTTGGAGTCTCCCTCATTGCGTCCTCTGTCTATCTGCTTGGATTCTTTGGCATTTATTTTGTTCAGTCCTTCATTACACGAGACTCCAACGATGCTTGGGACGTCGATGACGGTACAACCACCGATCCTAATTGTTTCTTCAAAGAAGACCAACGCCTCGTCACTTATTCTCCTCCCCTAATTTCATCTTTAGCCTCCCAGGAAGACTAGGAGATCGTCAAATCGGTTATTTTTGGTACCATCCATTCATATTATTTGATCTTTTTTGAAATTGATAAGGTAGATCCATAATTTTTGAGAGAAACTTGGATGGATTGGCTTAGATCTAGGAAGCCATCTTCTACATGTTAAAGGTTGCATCTTTTTACGTCTTTTCTTTTGATAATGGTTTGCAAGGTTTGCTCTTTTATTCTCCTAGATTGTATTCCTGCTCTATTACTTGCTTCATACATAAGGGCTTGATTTTGGTATTTTTTGGTTGTGTTGTTCGTATTAAAGTTTTGGGGGCGATAGAATAAGATTTTGGTTGCCTTGATGGCTCTTTCACAGAGGTGAAGACTTTTTTTGAGTTTTGGAGAGTTCGTGGTGGTGAAACAAGAAAAGCAATGGGGAACCAGTCTGGAATCTCCAAATTGGTACTATCAGAGGTTCTTCTTTCTTCTCTCTCTCTCTCTTTCTCGCCCAAACTCGTGAACTTTCCTGGGGAATATTTCTATGAAGTCGAATTGTCATGCCCTTATTGTTGGAAGACGTATGTGCCAGATGGATTGCTCAGAAGTTTGTAAAAATGCAGAAATCTAACTTCAACTCATAACAAAAGTTCGTAAATTTAGGATTCTAGTATCAGCTGGGCCAGAGATATACCAACATGAGGATGCAACAAAAGAATACCACTAGTACTGAGGGTGTTGAAGTTTTGGAGAACAAGCTAATTGAAGATGAGGAATTTGGAAAGTATCAGTATACATCCAAGGTTTATCGATTCCAAAGGTACTTGATCATTTTCTTTCAAGTTGTTTTCTAGCCGTTACATATCAGTGGGACTTTCACTAGGTTGTTGACTAATGCACGAGGTGAAATCAAATACCCAATTAAGGTTAGTAATTCTTTACAAAATATTCACTGGCCTTCTAAAAGAAGCTCTTGAGATCGTCGTTGCTTATGTCTACATATCTACGATTTGCTCACTACCTAAATATTAATTTATGTGGTTAAGCCTCTCTCCCTCCAAGTTCAACTTTGCGAATTGTCTATATTGTATATGACCTATTTCCATTCTGTTGTTCATCATTGTAATTATTTATTCCTGTAAAGCATAAACATTTTGAAAGCTTATGGAAAGAGTACAAGAGAAATCATTGCTCTTCTATGCTTTCATCTCTTAATATAACTTGTTATCTCTTGTAACTTATCAATCCAACTCGCTTGAACAAAAAGATTATGAAATGGTAAATGCATGTATTTGTTGGTTTTACATTTGGGTAATCTTTGGATGATTTTGCCAACATTTGTTGTTGCTTTTAAACTTGAATCCTGACATGAATTTGATTCTGGAGGTTCATTTGGTATTTGATAATTAGTAACCTAAACCTAAGTTCATTTTTATGTTCTAATTCAAATTAGTTTTGTTACGATTGGTTAGTAACTTGCTAATATTATTTTTATTACATTCATTACTAACTAGTAAGTCATTGTTGAGTAATTTTCTTCTTTGTTTTGCTTTTGCTTTATGTCTCTCTGCCTTGTTTTATTTAGCTGAATTGTGACCACACTATTTTCCATTTGAAAGATACTAGTTACCCCAAAATTTAGTTTATGTAGTTTAACTCCTAAATTTGGCTATCTAAGGAGCCTGTGTTTTATGTGCACAGTGTTTTGGTCCATAGTGGCAGCGTGCATGGTGGACACTACTATGCTTACATCAGGCCAACTCTTTCAGATCAATGGTATATTTTGTGCTTCACTAAGTTTTAGCTAGTTTGAGAAATTACGCTTTCATTCCATTTAGTGTTTATAATGAAGATATAAACAGCTGTAGCTTATTGTACATCACGTGGTAGCTTGTGGTTCTTGTTTGCATATTATCTTCATGTTTCTTTTGCATTTTATTAGACAGTCTACTTCTTCAATAAATTCCTCAAACTTTTATAACCTGTATATATATGAAATGTTTCACCATACATATAGTGCCTCCAAATTTTCAAAATAATTATTACTGTAGCAAGTTCTAAATCTTGTACTGAATAATTAAACTCATGAGACCTTAACTGTCTTGATGAATATGTAATCACTTTACCATGCTAAATCAGAATACATCCTGATTCCTAGTATTAAACATCACTATATACTACATAACCTCCAGATCTAGATGGAATAACTAACACCGATACTGTAGTTAATCAGTGTTTTAATTCCTCAAAACTCTTTTTACATCATCCATCAGTCCATCTGAATGGCATATTCTTCCTCAGAAGTTTTGTCAAAGGGGTTGAGATCAGTGAAACCCCTCGACAAGCTTCGGTTGTACCCAACCAATCTAAGAAAACTTCGAATCTCAAACACATTTCACGTAGTTTCCCGTTTCATTATTGCGTCTACTTTCTTTAGGTCTACTTGTATGCCTTGTCCAAACACTATATGACCCCAGAATACTACTTGATTAAGCCAAAATTCACACTTACTAAACTTGGCATATAACTGTTTCTCCCTCATGATATGTAGGACTAACCTCAATTGTTTAAAATTTTCCTCTCTACTTTTTGAATATATCAAAATATCATCTATAAACACGTCACTAATTGATCTAAGTAAGGTTGGAATACTTTATTTATCAATGTCATAAATGCTGCCGAGGGCATTTGTTAACCCAAAAGGCATCACCATAAACTTAATATGCCCATATCTAGTCCTCAAAATTCTTAAGTAACTAATTCCTCTAAAGGGGTAATGTTATCTCATGTTTTTCTTTATCTCCCAATTGACTCTTTTCTTGAACAATTTTCTCCGTTCATTTTATTTCCTTAGATTTCTTATCGGTTTATTATGATGTTTGACCATTCTTACTAGTTTCTTCACACATTTCAAATTATTTATAAATCTCAATCTCCTGAATACAAATGTCAAATCTAACTTGTACCTTCTAAATATACTAATATAGATAGATTGTGGACCTAAGTTCCTTTAGCATTAGCAATAGTATCATTTCAAATTCATGAACCTAATAACGTAGTTGGGTTACTTTACATAAAACAAAATACTTGCACTCTCTGTAGCTTATTCAACTTCTTATGCATAAGTCCCCTTTCTAACTGACTCCAATATTCACTTTTGATTTGTTTAATAGTCATTCATTCATAGAAATGGAACATTTGATCTACAAGATATATTTCGATGAAAATCTCTATCAAAATGAAAATCTCTCTCCTTAATCGTCTGTAGTGTTTACATAATCTTTATCAGTCAACTATGTTCATCGTCACTTTTCAACCATTCTT
This sequence comes from Erythroxylum echinodendron, assembly GCA_027575705.1. NCBI lineage: Eukaryota > Viridiplantae > Streptophyta > Magnoliopsida > Malpighiales > Erythroxylaceae > Erythroxylum > Erythroxylum echinodendron. The sequence goes on along the minus strand of JANZXR010002287.1, from coordinate 10,570 downwards.
GCTACCTCAATAGGATCAATTACTATCATATCTTACATGATCAGAATGTTCTATATACTAAAGCTTAGTAAAGCAATATGCACATTCATTTACTCTTATGCTTTGGTATATACCATCAAGATCATTACATCTTATCTAGAGATTTATTTTTAAAAAGTCACCAATTAATATCTTACACTAATGATACCTTAATCTCAATTGATTCTAGATAACATTTGAGTATTTTATGACTATACAAAAGTTACTTCTCTTTAGTAGTTACCATTTCAATGCATCCACATAAATCAATGCTTGCATTACTCTGATTTATCTTAGAATTTTTTTTAACTATAGGGTCTATAATTAAAGAGCATTCAATATGTCATAGATTACCTCCTATACCATATCCAAGTATATATTACATATGCTCTCAATATTATTATTCACAAAGGTAATCACATTAATAACTGGTCAACTTAACCTTGAGGACTTCTACATATATTGCTATCATTCATTTCATCTTACATACATATGTTCTTAATCAATTCAGAAATAGAAGGTACGTAACCATCATGAAATTCCGATCTCAAATCCATTCATATAATTAAATAATAAATTATAAATTATGAACTCAATAATTATACAACCATTTTAGGTTTAAGTTCGAACTCTTAAGGTCATAGAAAATCTTGTTTTCGTTCAACTTTGCTTGCATACTATAAATCTTGTCATTTCTATCTATATCTCTGTTTTTCTTAGTCAATCCATAAAATTATTTTCACATTTATATCCATTCAATGATATACAATCATAGTACAATATTAATATCATATTCGATCATACAACCACAAATACAAGTGTACTGAGTCATTGTCTAGCATATCGAACCATATAGTATTTTTTATTTTTAGATATCCACAAAATTTCATTTTCTTACTCTCTGACAGATTGTCACTCTTCTTATTGTTTCTAACAATTCAGACTCTTGACGAATGTTTATGCGTGTGACTTATGTAAATGCAACTCAGATTGGGGATCAGTTATCACTGCATGTTATGATATGTTTACGATGTATGTACTTTTACATACTTATGAAAAATGCCCATGTAAGATACTAAGCTTATGCTCTACTACTAAAGATTGTAATACCCCACTCTTATGGAGCATATACCCAAACATACTGAAGACATTCGAGAACATACTCTACGAGGATGGCATATTAAGACAATCATAACTACTTATTACAAATTTTTCCAAGCATCACATACATTTTAAACAAATCAGTAATCATTTTGGCCCATTTTGTTTATAAAAACATCTTAAGCAAATCAATCTTCAATTTAGACTATTTCATTTACAAAACATATCTAGTCATAATTGTCATTACATTATAGAATTCACATATACATTATATAGAAGTTGTGGAATATAATCTTTAATTACAAAATGACTGAATACATATACAGGTACAAACTGATCCTAACCCCTAGCTCATGTTTGATTTCAGTGGCTATACTCCTATTAGTCTAACTAGATATCTCCTCTGAACCTAAAAAGTCACGTTGAAATTTTGATGAGTTTTGCAAACTCAGTGAGCAATCCATCATTGATATGCTCACTCAAATTAACATAGAGCAATTCATAAGTCACATTTAATTCACAGATAAATCACATCAACAATTACTAAACATCTTTTCACTTTTCCTCATGTTTCACAAATACAATTTATATACAATATTGCACGTTTCTATTTCAAAATAGTTCACATAATGTACTTCAATCAATCATATTACACATATCAATCTTATATGCAATTGTTCACGAGACTCCACTTTCGTTGTTAAATGTTATGACAGAGCACCTTTTTAACTATCCCGTATCTGTTATAGATACTAGACTCATTGGTAACTGTTCCGTATCTATCGGGGATACCTAGCTCATTTTACATAGTGGGCCTGTGGCTTTTATACATGTTCCTGAGCTATAAGCTCTTTTTCTCTGATCACTCTAGTAATAACTTCCTTTATCTGATCATGCATATCATGTAATGAAATGCATGAATTCACATATATGTAGTCAATCACTTTTATTTAGTACACATTCTCTTTTCATAATTTCATCAGAAAATAGTCTAATGTTCTACGAAACATTGGGAACACTTATTTCTTTCTTATTCACATTTAATGAAGCACTTCTAATGCAATCTCATTTATTAAACTCCTCATACTATAAATGTCTAGAATCATCTCATTCAAATGTTTATCATTTCAATAATAGAAATTTAAGAAAATACAAATCATTCCTAGTGAGAAACATCTAGGTTACTCACAATACGCTCCCGATTAGCCATTGCTTTCATGATCTGGAAACATCTAGACGGTGATGTTCAATCTTGTGTATCTATATTCAAGCAATATAAACGTTTATACACTTTACTAATTTGCACAATCACAAACGCATTCAATCATACACATGTATATGTGTAATATATAATGCATGCTCAATTTGACTATTCGGATTATGTTTCCTTTATTCACATCTCTTGATCATTTAAACACCACCGTTGTGTATGACTAACTTGTACTTAGTTTCATAGCTCAAATATAATTGATCATTTTAATATCATCAATCAATCATTCATTAATGTTATTCTAGCATTACATGCTCACATGATATCAAAACTCTTATTCATTCTTACTTGATACACATTGCTCATCTCCTTCAAATCACATTTGCATTTCTATAAATACTTTCATTCCTATAATCAGCTCCAAATTTCCAGATTTTGTGTCATTAATATCAACCATCTATACTTAGGTTATAACCTTGATTATTACCCTAAAATATCAATATTTAATCACTTAATCCATCATCAAACTAAATTTATTTCAAGCTTCATTTAAGCCTAAATGCATCATAAGAAAGTACTTTAGCATTAGTTGTTTCAAACATCACTTAAAAGTCAACATTTCACCTTCTGGCCTTGCCCACGGTCATGGTGGACCTTCCCATGATCGTGATAGAAGCTTGTGGAACTGGCCACGATTGACTCTGCCATGATCATGAAAGAAGCTAAATTTTCCAGGCCATGATCGTGCACTGAAGGCCACGATCGTGCCTTGCTTTTTCTTCCTTCATTTTTCCACGAATTCAATATAAATAGTAACATCATTTACACTCCAAATTTTCCAGAATTCATACGAATTTATGCAACTTGATTTCATAATAATCTAACTATCATATTGACTACATTTAATCTCACAAATTCTACTCAATTGATTCATTTTCATTCACTTAATCTTATCATACAAGAATTCTTAACTTTTCCATATTTTATTCTTTCATACTATGTCAAACAAAAATTCTCTATAGTTTATTATTTAAACATCATATCCTCATTATTTTTACCTCAATTTCAACTCAATAACATCCATAAAACCATCCACAAATCCTTTTTTATCCATCGTATAAAAACAGAACATGATTTCTATCATTCACTATCACCATAGTTCTCCTCATTTCAAGAACATTTTACTGGTCTTTTCTTTAACTTAAAAGCTCAATCTATTTCTTCACATAACAACCTATAATCTATGGTTTTCATACTCTCAAAAACATAACACGACATATACATTTATTCATCAATGTTCATCAACTTTCAACACACATTCATACACCAATCTATCTCAAAAACATCTTTAATGCAACTTATAGTCTATTTTTAATCATTTATACTAAAAATTGAACATAAACCTACTCATTTCTACACCCACGTTACAACATACTTCAACACCATTATCATGATCATTCCATCTCTAACTGTCATTATATATTCTTCATTTAATAAAGCCATAAAAATCTATAATAGTATATATACTTGTCTTAGCTCAAACTTGAAGATCACAAAGCCCTAGCCTTATCCAAGTGTCATATGATCATCATCATTTAAAGTGGAATAGGATGGGTTTTTAGCAACATGAAGAAGATGATAAGGTGTTGTAGAGATAAGATGAAAGATGGAGATAAAAAAACTCAAGAACGAGGCTTGACCTAACTCTCCACACATTACATGCTCGTCATCTTTTAAGGAGAAAAGTTAGGTTTTCTTCAACAAAATGAAGGCAACGAATTTTGTTGACATGGCAAGTGAAGGATGAAAGAAAAACTCAAGATGGTGAGAGTTGAAGATGTCGTAAACGGAGAGAAGAAAGGAAGAACAAAAGTGAAGAAGAGAAGAAGAAAGTATGTATTAAAATGAAAGACAAAATATTAAGATAGTCTTTCATTAAGTGTAATTGTCATGGGTGAGATATATGGTAAGGCAACTGATAATTGTCACTTACCACATGTCTACTTCTTGTGGTTCTCACTTGGACCTTTTAATAACTAGTCCATTTGTCTCCTAATTTCTAATCCAATTTTCACCTAATTTTCTATGATAAATGTCAATAATCCTAAAGCCATGTGTCAATTATGTCTATTGCCATATATTAAATATTTATACTACCACAAATTGATTTATCTTGTCACTTGACATTTTTTCTAGTCCAAAAATACCTAAAATTTTAGAAATTTTCAAAATTTAATCGGTAAAGTATAAATCACCATTTATAATTTTATCAACCAAATTCAAGATATAAAATTCACTATTCACATCATAATCATTTAAAATCATTTATATCCTGAAACAAATGAGTGCATGTACAGTCTTTGTAATGTTCAAAAATCAATATTCACGTGTACGTATGCTTATGCTAGTGATATGTATGTAAATGTAATGCATTTTGTACTTTCTCAATGATATCCTCATATACAGTAATCTCGGGTTCTAACCCTTGGTATGAGAAAATGAATATTACAGTAACTAACCATCTTTAATGTCTAGGTGTAATGAACCCTAGTTTGTACTACAATATATTTTGTAATTGTTTTGATTGATCTATTGTGATTCAATTATGTGTTTAATGTATCTTCTAATAAATCTAGAATATTAGTACATAATCTAATTTCATAGCATAGAGATTGAGAAATCTTGTGTATGAATAGATCTAGTGTAATTGAATGGAGTTGACTGCAAATGTAAAGATAGATTGACGTAAATTATTTAGATTAGGTCAAATTTAACAACAGAATTCATAAATCAGTAAAGCAATATTAGAAATTTTAACCTAATCAAGTGAGTTATTAGAATATGATAGGAATTTCCATGGTCAAATAGTCAATAAAAGGTTCATCATCTAATGGTTTTAGGGGAACAAATATATGTAATAGTTGACTAGTATATATATGGCATAATGGTTGACCAATGCATCGATCAATATTGATAAAACTCTCGGCATATCAAATTTAACAACTTTAACCTAGGTTGGCCAATCACCTAAAAACATGGTTTTAAAAACTTCAAATGCCTAAAATCGATTTATTTAACCCAAATATGATTAAAACACTTCCCAAAATTTGCTCCAATGATTATTTAAAAGAATGAGAGGCATTTATATTAAAATCAAAAGCTTCCATGCCTCTTGTTGAATGTAAAGAATCATGCAATAAAGTAAGATGAAATGATTATGCACGGTGAGCCTTCTAGATCATCAAATTTAAAAAGTAAGCTTGCAAATAATAATAAAATATATAAAGTGACCTTGATGACCTTTAATCTTATTTTCTTCTTATTTCGATCTTCATTTCATCAATTACAAACTTTAACTTCTCTTTATCAACTTCATACACCATCTTCTTGAGTTGATGACTTCATTTTGTTTTAATATTTCTTTTCATCAAAATAATAAACGTGTTAGTAGTAATTATGTTTTCTTATCATCAAAGCATCAAATGAAACCTCTCTTGGTTCCATAACTACGATAAAAAAGTTCAAGAGAAAATTAATATAGTCAATATCAATGGACTAGTATGTTACATATAAAAATGTTAAGGAATCAATATGGTCTATTTGATAACGTTAATGTATTAATATATACCCCAAATAACAATAGAAGTCAGCCTAGATATTTGTATGAAACCTTAGGGGGATTAACACCTTTGGCCTGTAATTAATTTATAAACAAAATAAAGTATAAATTATAAATAGTATCTCACTATAAAACTTGATTTTTGTTTCGATAACTATTTCGTAAAATCGATTCTAAAATAGATTACTAAACATCACTTTAATCGCATAATATTCAAACTTTTAAGAGTATCCATACAACAAAATAAGCAAACTCTATAAGTATTGTAGAGAGGTGTATATCAAAATTTCTAGTTCTATTAAAGCATACCCTTATTTATAATAGGGGAGACCTTTTACTAATTTAATTGACATATAATTCTAATTTTAATTAAAATTCGATTAGTATTACAAATTTATTCAATTATACCTCAATATGACCCAATATCTAATGTTGGTTTTTATTTTCCTATATCTTATATTAAAGTTTCTCAAACTTTATAATTAAGTTCAATTTAATTAAATTTTTTTCTCTTTTCAATAGTTCTTTGTATGTAATTCTTTAGGCTCTTAAATATATTGACAATGGAAACAAGTTACAATCTTAAATTATTTTTATAATTAAATAAATTAAACTCCTTTAATTTATCTTTGATTTTTTAGTTAAATATTTTATATCTACAGATTAAGATTGGTATCCAGCAATGCATCATGACCATCAAAATCTTAAGAATATCAAAGGAGTTTTGACTATCCTTTTCATTCATAATTTTTGTATAATTTAATCGTTTCTTTATTCAATATTCTAATTAGACATAAAACATAAATTTAATGTCTACTCCATTTAAATCCAATCATATTACTTCTCCAATATTAGCAATCAATTACTTTAATGATATTTGAAAAGTATCTTCAAATTGCCATTCTAACTTGGTCAAGATACTATAAGAAATAGAAGTTTTTGCTATGTTTTTTATGGTACAAATTTGAAATTTCATAGTGGTACAAATTTGAAATTTCATAGCTAAATTTGGCTATGAAATTTCAAATTTGTACCTATTGAAACAATATCTCCAACTTAAAATATTTCAATTTTTTAAAACTATTAGATATGTTTGGGATAGGCTACATTTTATATTTGTAGGTAATAAGATCTAGCAACATTTTTTAACCATTTTTAACTACAAAATATTTTCATAGATAATAAGATTTGGTGATTTTTTTTAATTATGAACTTATTTTCATAGAAAAAAGTTTTTAGCTACGAAATATATTTATAGCTAAAACAAACATATCCTATAACTATCAATTACCAAAACAAATTTTGTAGGTAAAAAGCTTTTGCTACAAAAATATTTTTGTAAAGAAAAGAAGATAAATAAAAACAAAGAAATCAACATCATTTGTCCACTAAAACCACATCATTTTCTCCATACTAATAACCTAAAGAAGCTTCTTCTTTTTATTTTTCTTCTTCAATCTTCATCTTTTAGTGATGCTCTAGTTTCCTTGTCTGTCTTCTCTTTAGTCTCTTTGTGTTTTCTCCAGCAGCTCCAATGTGCTCGTCTGTCTTCTATTTGGTGATCTCATGTTTTCTCCACCAATTGGCAACATTTTTATGCTTATTTAGAAGGGTTCTTCTTTTCCTGCTAATTGTGTTTTTAGTTTATTCGTGTTTAATGTAAGTTAGGGGATGAGTTAATTTGTTAACGTAGAGTTGTGATATTGCTAATTGGATTCTAAAAATCAGTTAATTTTAATTAATGGTCAAAAAAATATTTTAATGTTAGTATCTTTCTTTTTTATTGAAAGAATTCTTCAATAACTGCTTTTGACAATGAAATCTTGTGTTTTGGTAAGAACTTAAGATCTTTTATATTCCAAGTTCTTTGTTGCAAGATGCGTAATAGTTTTCTTAAAGATAAAGGTGTTTTAGGTTAAAAGTTACCTATATTCTTTTACGGATTATGTTCTAGTAATGTCTATAATATCTACTAATTGGATAGTAAACTGCATATTCTAGAACTTAGACGATCATCTGAGACCTTGCTTTGGTTTACTTTTCTCCTTCATTCATGTTCTATGATACATACTAGTTCTTATCTTTTTAATCCACCTTCTTGATCTCTTTATATATTTCTTCCTATTCTTGATTCAAAATTCGTTTCTCATACATTATTTCTAAAACATTATTCATCCTCTATCTTCCTTAAGAGTAGGTAAGCAAATGCATGGCTTATCCTAGTGTTACAAGTGCTTCCGCTCAATATGGGTTATTTTTCTATATATAAAAATTAATTGGTAATTGAGAAAACATATTATAATAATTGAAAGTGATTATTTAGGAAAAATCATAAAGAAAAGGAAGGGTATTTATAATATCCAATTGGCTATACAGTAATAATTTAGTTATGAAATCATTTATTTAAACTTCCACACTCTAATGAACTTTTTATAATGCATTATGATGACTTTCTTCATTCTAACAACCAAGCTTCTGAGGGGAGTCTATTCCTACCTTCCATGAATTTAGTTAATGTCCTAATCATTAGACTGCTTTGCTATTCATTCTTTATATCATCACTCTGTCTCCACCTACCTAAGCTATTGTAATCCAAAACATAGCTTGAAAGAACTTCGCCAGTGTTTTGGTCCTAGACACGTAAGATACCATCTAATCCGATAACTAATATTGTTGACATATCATGATGATGAAGATCTTGCATAGTATACACCACATTTAGACATGAAGATGTTGCATAATATACACCACATTTAGAATAACTTGTCTTTCCCATTATTAGCTAATATTTTTACTAAGCCAATGCCAAGAGAAAGGTTTGCAGTTTTGAGTGAAAAGATTGGTGTTTAACACTAAAATGCCAAGGAGTGTAGAAGTGACGATATTTTAGTTTCTAACTCATAAAGATTTTTCTTTGTTTTTAATATAAGATCTAGTAAAGCAAAAAATATTAGCATTATATTTTTTTTGTTAGTTGCTTAATTTTCTCAATTAGTTTAAACTGACTAGAGAAAATGGTAGTAAAATAGAAGAGTTCATTATTTCCCTTTTTATGAATTTTGTACTTGAATAAAATAAATATATTTATCTAGTTTCTTTTAAACATCTTTTTGGTTTCTCTGTATTAATTGTTATTCCTACGTTTAGTATAAGTACAACTACTTTTGTTTCAATAATAACTATTATTATTCTACATGATGCTTCTTTTTCTTATGGTTATTAAGATGCATAATTTCATCTAATTATAAACTAATAATGGATGTTGTGATGTTGATCACTTGATGATTGGAAATAAAAAATGTGTACCAACAATGATTCATCTTTTACACCATTACAATACTAATGTCTTTAGACCTTCATGCACAATGTTTCAGTGTCTATTTAACATATTCATCCCCAATTACCTTAGTATGAATGGATGCACTTTTTGAGTTCTTTTAAACTTTACTTTCAAATGATTCATAGGCAATATGATGTTTCATATTGTAGTAACTTATCAAATAATGAGTCTTTGCTGTATTTAAATATTTTTTTGGCCTGAAAGAGATGATATTATTAACTTACTTGATTAATTTTTATTCTAACAAAAGAGAACATGTTTGAGACTTTCTTTTATTTAATTAAATTGGATTTTAGCATATTAGAGCTTGGATGTTTTCATATTTTGTTCAATAATTTTAAATTTTAGTATTACTTATTCCATACCCACTGCAATTCTAAAAATATTTAGGTTATCTATTTGTTCCTTATTATTTTACAGTGGAACATATAACTTTATAGCTAGCAAGGTTGTATGTAAGGCTATCTTGAAGTCATTATGTGATATGTGGTTCTTCTAGTTAATTCTTTCTTAAGAGTTTTATTATACTTGTTAAGAATGATGATATTAATACTCTAATTATAAATGCAATCTAATAAGAGTTATTGGAACTCATAATAGTGAAAGAACATATTAATGTTGAAGAAGGTATAAGATAAGCTTCCTATCATAGTTAGGACACGAGTAAGTTAGTCATGTAATAGTATGAATTAAGAAATATTGTAGGTGAGAATATAACGTTAACTTTTAACTATATTTTTTCTACATATGATGTAGTTACATAACCCTAAATTGCCAGAAGCGATGACAACATTATATTCTTTAGCTCATATGTGTAGGAAAAAATATATAGGTTACATTTTTAATGGAGTTATATTTCATATAAAAGAGTGTGACAACCGTCTTAGAAGACAAAATAGTGGGTTTGTTATTGAAGAACAACATAAGGATAATTTTGTTAACTTCTGTTAATAGTGTGCCCTAGGCCAATAGTTATATGTGACTTTTGTACTGACATTCTGACTTATTAATAATATATTATGAGGTATTCTTTTAAATGTGCATGTATATTGTTTATGTAATGTGATTTACATTCCATGAATAGTATTAGGCCTATGCCATCAAGTATGTGACATGATAGTAAAACCATAAGCATTGTAATACTATTCTAAACTATCCCTGGTCGATCGTTATTAGTGGAACGATAATGAATTAAGCCTAGTATATGTTCTGATTGATGATCACGTTTTACTAATCATAGATATGAGTTATCAAATCAGAAACATAGATATATGTTAGAGAA
>JANZXR010002266.1:0-17274 GCA_027575705.1 Erythroxylum echinodendron | reverse complement strand
GCAATGACATCTATCCAAGCAACGTCTAAAACATCAACATATATGAAGAAAACACATGTAGAAATAAGAGTCTAAAACGCATCCAACATGTAGTTAAATGCAGATGTATGGGTACGGACATAGGACCTAAAAAGATAGCTAAGAGATGCGAATCAAGAGAAAACAACAAATCCATAAAGAATGTTGAACAAAGTGCTGGATAAAAACGCAGTCAATTTTTGCTGTTAATGAAAATGCAAATGATAATAGCTTTAGGTTAGAGAGAACAGGAAAAAGAGAGGGTTTTTTGGGTGTGAATAGTGATGGTGGCCAACAAACTTTAATTGTCCCATCACGCTACAATGAAATAGACAAGAGGGGTGGTAGAAATAGAAAAGGGGAGTGGTGTGGAGAGAGAAGAAGAGTGGCATAGTGAAGAGATAAGGGGCTTTCAATTGGGGTAGTTTTTATGGGGTTAAAGCATTTTCTTGGGAGATGCATAGAAAGCTAAGATCTCGACATCAGTTCGGAGGTGACATCAACTCTGACGGCTCAAGTTAAGCATTTTTTTATTATTTTTTTGTTTCTTTCTCTCATTAGGAATTAATTATGTTATCTTGTGTTTATCGGATTGTGTATTGAATGATGATGATTTTAATGCTCTATTGAGTCATTTTTTATGAAAGCCAATTGCTAAAATCGAATGCAATATGTAATCATTGTATTCTCGATTCATATCTAGCAACTAATGGCTCTGAATCATTAGAGATAGCATAACATAGGTTAAATAATCCTAGATTGTGTGATTATTACCTAGATTGGTCTATTTGTTTGATTCATAATGCAGTTGTCCAGATAAATTTAGAGAACTTATTTTAGGTTTTTTGATAGTTAGGGTTAATTAACGAGCAATTCGTGATTAACTAGTTTCTAAGGAAAAATTGGGATTAAAGAGCGCTTCATGATTAATCTACAACTGATAATTGCTAAGAGAGATAAAAGAGCAACAAATCAATGAATTATACTTAATTAGGGTATAGGTCGAGATTGAACCAAAGAACCGGATCCCTACTGAATTCCCTAATTTTATCATTTTCACATGTTTTCTTTAATTTGTTTTTATTAATTGGTTTCAATTGATTTCTTATTCCAAAATTCAAACCCTCCACCCCATTTTTGCTAAACACCATTAATTTCATTTCATAAGCTAACTGAACACTCCTAGTGGGATCGACCTAGACTCACCATTATTTACCCTTCAAAACTCATTGTTAATATTAAATTATTAAGTGTTTACTTTTAAAAACTTAATTAATATCCTTTCCTCCTTGGGAGTCTTTTCACCTAGTGCTCCAATACTTGCTACATTTACCAAAATCATATCCATAGGAAATAATCCCTTTTATAAGTATTAGATAACGAGATTATATGGGATATTATGATGGGGTAAGCTAGCACATTACTTCTCAAAACATTCCTAATACTCATAAAAGAATTCTTCTTGATTTTTCTTTATCCCGTAGAAATCCTTCCTGATTCTTTCATGTTGGAAAATATTTATCCAAAATGTAGCCTTTATATTTTGGTCCATATGCTAATGCTCCTTACAATTGAAAAGTCAATCTTCTACTGCATCTTTCAAAAAATGTAAAAGCTCTCAACATGATTGTTCTTTCATCACCTTTAGAGCTTTTATACTAAGACAAACGACAACAAGCTCCTTGAGATGCTTTTGAGCATCGTCACCTGCAAGACCATGAAAGTTAAGCTAAAGATGTATCAAACTATATACCTAAGCTTAAAAGTACTATGTTCAGCAAAATTTGGGAAGGTAATATATAAGGGTCCTTACGTCAAATCTGGGGTGGCCAACTCTTTTAAAGTTCTTGAATTCTCCATAACTTCATCCAAATCGATTCTTTGCTCTATTCATGGAATTGTTTTATTTTCCCTTTATAACTACGTATTTTCCTTTTAATTTTGGGAACAAATTGTATAGGGTTTTAATAAGGAGATCTAGTGATTGTCATATATATATATATACAAAACACTAATTAATATCAAACATAAAACTAAATCACTTCACTTCTCAGTAACAACACTAAAATTTCTTGATCTTGTGTTTCTTGAGATATTTGATGTGTTTGTTAGTGATGGAAACTAGATAAGTTAAAAAGATGTTGGAGCAATATTGGGGTGTATGGTAGTCACGATTGTTCATGCAATGTCACAATCATGACATGTTAGAAAAACCTTTTGTCATGATCTTGCTTATTGATCGTGAAAGACACTTCCCAAGCATGAGATTTTTCCTTGGTTTTAAGGTCTGGGGGCAATTTTGGAATCAATCAAAGGGTGGAAACCCTAGATACACCCCTAAGACCCTCAGAGACTATTTAAGAACATAAAATATTCTAAAAAATACAACCACCATCTTGCAAAATTGGATCAAACAAGGATGATCAAGAAGAATGTCGGTGATTTCCAAATTTACAATTTAAGATCCAAATCAAGTTTTTCTTTCTTTCCTTTTGTTATTTTCATTAAACTTGATGTGCAGATTGGATTCTAAAATGTTAATTGCAATTATGAGTTTATAAATTTGCATATTAAGGTTTGTTCTTAAGTTATTTTGTTACCTTGATTTCGATTCATTCAATACATATTATGTGCTATGTTAATGGTACATGTTCATACTTTAGCAATAAATCAAGAGAGTGAGTCAAAAGTAATCTAATTAATTTTTCCAATGAGAATTAATGAATTAATATGCCACACGATTAACAAATTACAATCATATGAAGAGATATCTTATGTGAAAACTCAATTATTCAATAGATCACTTCATAATTAATTGAAAACATTAGGGAAAGAGTTGTGAATTGAGAGATTGCAATTCTGAAAATTTCAGATTTAGCTAGAGTTAATTGATTAGATCTTAAGTGAGAGTAATCAATCCCTTTAAAAATATAGGGTCGACATATAATTTAATTAGTAATTATTAGGGGAAGAAAATAACAAAAAATAAATCCTAAGTTTCATCCTTGATTATCCTTACATAATTGTGGTAGCCTATTAGAATAATAAGTACACCCTAAACCCTAAACCCTAAACCCTAACCCTAAACCCTAAACCCTAAACCCTAAACCCTAAAATCCTAAACCCTAAACCCTAAACTTTTTTTTTTGAAGAAAGTAACATGTATATTAATAAAGAGGGAAAAGGTTCAATATGTACAATCAATCAAGAGAAACAAGGTCACAGGCGACCCTCAACAAAAAAAGAATCATATGAAATGGCCACAGGAGGCCCTCAACAAAGCAATACAAACAAACAGATCTAAGGGGGTAGCTTCCAGATATGTCGCTGGAGGACAGGTATCTGGAAATGAGATCGAGACCAGGAAGCCGAGAACGGATAACCTCTGAGATGACCTGCACAATGTCGGTGGGCGATCTGTGTCGTCTGCTGAAAATGCGGTTATTCCTCTCATACCATAGAAAGTAAACAGTGGCAGAAAGGACTAACCGTGAGACTAGGTGTCTGAAATCTTTCCTCCGTCGTAAGTGGGTGGAAGCCCAATGTAGGAGGGATGTCCAAGAAGTCGAAGGCCAAGCAGTGGAGGTCTTCGTCGAGAGAGAACCCCAAACCCGGGATGAAAATCTGCACTGAAAGAAAAGGTGGTCGTGCGTCTCTGGAGAAGAATCACACAGAACACAGGCTGAAGAAGACAGAACACCAAACATCTGAAGCCTGTCTATAGTCTAGAGGCGGCCCTGTGAGACTAACCAGAGAATAAAGGAGTGCCATGGAATATGCTCTGAAAACCACAATTAGTGATGAATCGGATCCACTGGGCGTCGACCTCGGTGAAGATGCCATGCAAAGTCAACAATGAAAACTCCTGATGAATGGCCTCTCAAAACCCAACTATCTGACTGCTGGATACAAGGCCGAAATCTGATAAAGTCCCATACCTGCTGTAACTCACTACCCCCCTCAGGGAAAGCCCAATCCCTTGAATCTACAATCTCCGAGACCCTGGCATCCCAAGAGAGCCCAGTAGAAGAGAGAACCCGAAAAGAAAAACGGTCACACAGTGCCTAAACCCTAAACCCTAAACTCTAAACCCTAAACTCTAAACCCTAAACCCTAAACTCTAAACCCTAAACTCTAAACCCTAAACCCTAAACCCTAAACCCTAAAACCCTAAAACCTTAAACCCTAAACCCTAAAGGGGATTCGATGTTTTGTTTGACTCACTGACTAGATTTGCTAAAGCAAAAGCTAAAGTCTTTACACTTTTGGAATTACAGTCACATTTTCAACAAATTTAAGGAGGCACAGGCTCAGTAGGCTATAGCTCAGGTAGCCTTGGATGCTTCCTCACTCTCATAGGAATTAGGTATTGCTAAGCATGACCTTGCTCGCCAATACTCCCGATTGATTCAGGATAAGGCGTCATTCTACCAACAGAGATCCTAGGTCCAGTGGCTTGCTCTGGGTGACCAAAAAACTAAATTCTTTCACAGATCCTTAATTCACAAACGAGTCATAGGTACGGTGTATGGTTTATATGATGAGATAGGAAATTTTATCACTGTTCAGGGAGCATTGGAATCGATGGTAGTGGATTATTTTTAGGGTATTCTCAAATACTCCCTTGACACCTTCAGCTGATATTGCTAGATTTTTCACTTCACGTATTCTAGAGGATATGGTTCAACCTTTAGGGAGCCTAGTTTTAGATGAGGAGATATATACTGCTTTATTCTCCATCTCGGAGGATAAGGCTCTAGGACCTGATGGTTACACCTCTTTTGTCTATAAGAGGTGTTAGGACATTATTGGAGTAGACTTTAGGCGATAGTGTAGTATTTTTTTCTTTATTTCAGTTATGCCTCGATGTGTGAACTACACTAGGATCACTTTGGTTCCTAAGGTGGAGAACCCATAGACACCAAATAACATTAGACCAATATCTTGTTCCAATGTCCTTTGTAAATGCATCACAAAGGTCATTGCAAATCGGTTTAAAGTTGTTATATTAGTGGTAGTTAGGAGAGATCAGATGAATTTTGTTCTAGGGTGACAGGTTACGAATGTTATTTTTCTTACTCAGGAGCTAATGCAAGATTTTTACCTTGATCGCTCACTACCTTAGTGTTCTCTCAAGGTTAATATTTGTAAGGCCTTTGATACAGTCAATTAGGAGTTTATTCTACTAGGATTGAGGATTGTTGGTGTTCCTGTCTGTATGAATAGTTAGATTGAGGCACGTCTAAGATCTACACATTTCTTTATAGCAGTTAATGGTGCATTGCATGGTTACTTTTCTGCCACACGGGGGGTGAGACAGGGGGATCCCCTCTCTCCTTATCTATTTTTTCTAGCGATGGAGGGGTTGGATGGGATCTTAAGAGAGGTCACTGCAGTACTGAGCTACCATTATCATTATCGATGTAGCTGAATTGAGCCATGTCTAAGATCTACAAATTTCTCCATAGCACTTATCATTACCAATCCTGAAACCCTCTCAAAATCTGTCAGAGCCTATTGAATAATCTTAATAGAAACTAAATCTGCTTGATATAAAATCATCAAGTCATTTGTAAAGCAAAGATGAAGTCTGCTTACACCGCTAGTGATAACGATTTCCATCGCTAGGACAAACAGATAAAGTAAGAGTCCCTCTGTTGCATCCCTCGTGTGGCAGAAAAGTAGCCATGCAATTAACCATTAAGTGCTATAGATAAATGTGAAGATCTAAGACATGCCTCAATCCAACTAATCATGTAAGCAAGAACACCAATAGTCTTAAATCCCAGTAGAATAAAATTCAAACTGACTGTATCAAAGAGCTTACAAATATCAACCTTGAGAGCACACCGTGGTGGTGAACACTCAAGGTGATAAGCATGCATCAGCTTCTAAGCAAGAAAATAACATCCGCAATATATAGCCTCAGAATAAAAGCCATCTGAGCTCTCCTAACCACATTTGTTAGAACAACTTTAAACCGATTTGCAATGACCTTTGAGATACGTTTATAAAGGACAATGCAGCAAGAGATTGATCTGAAGTCATTCAGTGTTTGCGGCCTTTGCATTATGCTAGCTCTATATGGAACTTTCTCTGAGCTCGACGACCAATGGATCCGATCCACCATCTACTATGGTTTCCAGAGCATATTCTATGATACTCTTTTATCCTCTGGCTAACATCATAGGGACGGATCTGGACTATGGACAGGCTCTAGATGTTTGGTATTTTGTCTTCTTCGACTTGTGTATTATTCAACTCCTATCCAGAGACACATGATCATCTTTTCTTTCAGTGTGGATTCTTTTCACTAGTTTGGGGCTCTCTCTTGACGAAGACGTCCTTTACTTGGCCTTCGACTTCTTGGTTTCCCCTCCTCTGGTGGGCTTCCACCCATCTTTATCGGTGGAAGGATTTCAGTTATATACTTTCAAGGTTAGTTCTCTCTGCCACTATTTACTTTCTTTGGTATGAGAGGAATAATCGTATCTTCAACAGATGACACTAATCTCACGCGGACATTATAGAGGACATCACCAAGCTTATCTGTTCTCAGCTTCTAGGCCTTGAGTCTCATTTTCAGATATCTGTTCTTCAATGACATATCTGGAAACTCCCTACATAGATTTCATCTTTGTTTTGTTTTTATTTGAAAGCCTCTTGTGGCTTCTTTTTTCTTTGTATATAGTGTTAATTGCCTTTTTTGGCCTCTTTGTTTTTTTTTTGTATTGAACCTTCCCTTTTATTGATAGATTTCTTTATTCTCTTTAAAAAAAGTTTAGGGTTTAAGGTTTAGGGTTTAGGGGTTTAGGATTTAAGGTTGGGGTTTAGGGTTTAGGAGGGAAATATAAGTAGAAAACTGGAAAATCTATAAAAACACCAACAAATTGTTCATAGTATGAGAAAGTCCACATCACGAATTCCAACATTAGATTTTAGTTTCCAGATATGCCCTATGATACATCGACCAGGCCCACAGTGATCTTGGATGATTATATCGCTGATAGTCTCCACAAGTGGACCCGATGCTTAGTTGGGTTCTTTCCTAGGCATAATATGCCCTTTCTTGCCATGCAATCTATTGCGACGAGGGCCTGGAAGACGCTTGGTCTCAAAGATGTTATATCCACAGGCGCCAGGTTCTTCGTTTTTTGGTTTCAGTCAGAGGAGGCTATACAGCGGATTCTTAAGCAGCGCCTATGGACTTTTGGTGGGAAATTCATGATCCTATAGCAATAGCACCCTCATTTTGTCTTTAATAAATCTTAAGTTTCTAGAGTGTTAGTTTGGGTCTGGTTGCATGATTTACCGCTTCTTTTATGGAATGAGCAGTGTCTTGGTCTATTAGCCAGCCAAATAGGACAACCCCTCAGTTGTGATAGGCACACTTCTGATATGACCCGCCTATCATTTTCCAGATTATGTGTTGAGCTCTCTGTTGCAGTTGAGCCGATTCATGAGATCGACATTGCTTATGGTATGAGTGGCTATATGATCTGTGTTCGAGTGGAGTATGAGTGGACGCCCAAGCGGTGTTCAAAGTGCAATGTTTTCGGCCATTCCTATACCCTTCTGACTATTACAGCACCGCAGGTTGCTACTCTCACCACTAGTGCGGATGTACTGGACTAGAGTCCCAAAGTGGTGGCCCTAGTCTTGAGTTTTCCTTCTCCTGTAGCTTCCTCTTTGTTAAGGGAAGCACTCCAAGTTCCCCATCATGATAATTTAGTATCCTCAGTTGATCTTGTTATTGTTGCAGTAGAGTAGTTTACTCCACATTGATTGCGTAGTCCCTCCAATCTCAGGCAGCCTGTCTCTACTGTGGAGTGGACTATTCCATGACGATTACCTAGTCCCTCAGTGATCGGGCAGATTGTTTCTACTGAGGAGTGGGTTAGTCCGCATCGGACACCTAGTCCAGCTATTCTTACAGAGGTGATGACTACACTTAGCTGCATGCCTTGTCTTATGAGTTTAAAGGCATCTATTCCTAGTAGTAGTCACGGATCCCGACTTACTGGCACTTTTGGAGTTTTTTCACTTAATGACTCATAAGCTCCTCTTCTTTTTTCAGGGTTGATAGAAGATAGAGGGAGTGAGGGGCCTAGACTATTTAGTTGATTTCGTGGTATTTATATAATCCATTTCCTATAATAGGAAGTTGGAATATTCGGGGTCTCAATGGTTCCAATACTCAAAGAGCCGTCAGGGATTGGATTTTGTGGTATGACCTTAGTTTGATTGGACTGTTGGAGACTAAGGTTACTTCTTTACATATTCCGTGAGTAGTTGCTACCACTTGTTAGGGTTGGGATTATTCGAGTAATGAGACGGAGGAGATCACCTGTCGCATCTTCTTATTTTAGGATTTAGGACTGTTCACGATCAAGAGTCTAGTGTCCACTTTGCAGGGTATTAGTTGAGAGGTGACTCGGCAGATGGAGGGTATTAATTTTGGATTGATAGTAGTTTATGGTTCCACTGATCCAAGTACTAGACAAGATCTCTGTGATTTTCTTCGACTACAGGCTTAGCGATTCAGTTGTATGCCTTGGTTGGTCTTAGGAGACTTTAATTCCATTCTGAGTCACTTTGACAGAGTTGGGGGGATATCGAATGGTACAGGCATATGGATGAGTTTGGGCAGTGCTTACATGATGTAGAGCTGTTACGGATTCCTTATAGGGGTTTGCGGTGCACTTGGCATAATGGCCAGGAGGGACCGTGTTCTACTCTCCAGCGGATGGATTGGAGTTTCGGCAACTCTGTATGGTTCTCATCCTAGCCTAGTGCCTTTATAGAGGTTCTACCGAGAGATATATCTGATTATAGGGCTATGGTAGTCCAGTATGGAGCCTCGCGACGTTGGCCTTCTACTTCTTTCAAGTTTCTGAAATGTTAGGCTTATCATCCGAACTTTTCAAATTTTGTTAAGAGGGTTTGGATTACACTTGTATAAGGGGACCTGATGTTTTGCATGACTTATTGACTAGGTTTGCTAAAGCAGGAGCTAAAGTCCTTTCACTTTCGGGACTACAATCACATTTCTAACATTAGGGTTTAGGGTTTTATTGTTTAGGGTTTAGGAGAAAAAGGGTTTAGGTGTTTTTTAGAGAGGGAAAATTCTCTAAATATCCTACAGTCCCAATGGTCAGGAAATCCAAGATAGGCTCCCCAGCCACCACCAACCGCCAGCCGCCCACAATGGCTTATTAGACTACCGCCACACAGGCCGCAACCCTTGCCACTGGCGATACCTCTGGTGGTCCAACTCTCACACAATTCATACCAAAATCATCGGATCACTCCATCACCATCAAAAACTGACTGCAATCGTTGGCGTTACCTCCCCTGCCGCCCTAACCACCAATCGCCACACCATAGTTTTCACCACCATCGCCCCTCCATCTCTTCTTGTTGTACCCACCATCACCTCCACCATAACAAAATCCACCTTCCCTATCAAACCCACCACTCTGGCGGTCCATCTCTCACCCATAAACCCACAAATCCGACCCCCAACCTAGACCTCACCAAACCAACGACCATTAACCTAACACAACCAATAAACTTACCCATAGCTGTTGTCAGGGATGGCAGCTCAAGGGGAGAACCATACGGTGATCTCCATCATCGCCTGTGCTGCCATTGCTAGGCGCATCATTGACGGGGGAGACATCTCTTAGAGCACTTCTACACAGATCACCATAAGCATCTCATCACATTCATCCTTCGCTCACTGCTCCAGCTCCATCGTCGTCAACTGCACCATCATCGACACTTCACACCGGTAGCACTTCTTCAATGCCTGCTCCCACGAGCAGCCCGCAGCTGGTTGCTCAAATGGCTAAAGGCCATGGCCAAGCCTATGCTGCCGAAGTGCCCATGGCCAAGGGCCCAACCCATGTTGCAGCTCATGATGCCCTAGCCACTGCCCATACCCACAGCCTAACACCACCAACATTTCTAGCCCAAGCTCCTGCCAAGGGAAACTCAGCCCAACAAGCCCAAGCCCCTACAAAGGAGGCCCTAAGCCTATAGAGGAGGTAACTTTAAAAAAGCCCTTATGCAAAATTCAATTAAGGCCCATAAAATTGCTATGTATATGAACCCTAGGCAGCAAACGGTGAAAAAATCTGTTGATTTCTCTTAGGCTGAGAAAATCAGCATAACAAATTCTATTATTAGTTTTTGTTTTCTTGACACGATGGTGATATCGAACGAGTTCATTGATAAGAGTTTGCATCAATGGACTCGATGCCTAGTCAGATTTTTTCCAGGGTGTAATATGCCCTTTCTCATTATGAAGACACTTACTATGAGGGCCTAGCAGTCCCTAAGCCTAGAGGATGTTCTCTCCACTGGCACAGGGTTCTTTTTGTTCCACTTTCAGTCAGAGGCGTCTTTACAGCCCATTCTAAAGCAAAGCCCCTGGATTTTTGGTGAAAAATCCATTATCCTACAGCAATGGCACCTGCATTATATTTTTGACAAATTCAGAGTCTCCAGATTACCTGTCTGGGTCAGATTCCATAGTCTCCCTTTCCCTTTATGGAATGAGCATAGCCTCAACCTTCTCACCCAACAGATCGTACAACCATTTAACTATGATCATCATACCTCCACCCGCACCCAACTTTCCTTTACTCAGATCTATGTGGAGCTTTCTACTGCTTCAAACGATGTTCAAGAGTTCGAGATCCGTTACGGTTTAAGTGGAGAGATTATTCGCATCCGCCTTGAGTATTAGTAGACACCTAAGCAGTGTTTCAAGTGTCATGTGTTCAGACACTCTTGTGTTTCCTCGTCTGTCGCTGAGCCTATGGATCCCCAACCTACCACTAGTGAGGCAATATTAGACAAAAGTAACAGAGTGGCAAGCCTATTCTTGAGTGCTCCTTCTCCTATAGTTGTTAGGGATGCACTATAGGTTCCCACTCAAGAGGACTTGGGTTCCTTAAATGATCTTACTGTTACTGCAGTAGAGCAGATTACTCCATTTGCCTAGTCCCTCAACGCTCGATTAGACTATTTCTCTTGTAGAGCGGGCTACTCCACAACAATCTCCCTCCGCGCCCAGACAAACTGTGTTTCCAGAGGAGCGAGTTAGTTCGTGTCAGACACCCAGTCCACCTATTCATGCAGAGGTGCCAACTACTCCTAGTCGAATTCCTTGTGTTCTGAGTTATGAGGCATCTATTCCTAGCAGTAGTGATAGATCAATACTAGCTGGCACTTTTGGAGTATTTTCACTAGATGACTCGTGAGCTTTTTCGGGGTTGATAGAGATTAAAGGGAGTACGGGGCCCTATCCCTCTAGTTGATTCTCGTAGTTTCTTATTTATTTCATTTTCCATTACAGGAAGTTGGACTATTAGGGGCCTCAATGGCTCCAATACTCAAGGAGCAGTTCGAGATTGGATTTTGCAGTACGACCTTAGTCTGATTGGTCTCCTGGAGACTAAGGTCACTTTTATACATATTCCATGTGTGTTTGTTACCACCTGCAGGGGTTGGGATTTTCTAAGTAATGTGACGGAAGGGATCGCTTGTCGTATTCTACTATGTTGGGATTCAAGACTGTTCATGTTTTAGGGTGCAATATCTTCTTTACAAGTTGTCATCTATGAGTTGACTAGGTTAACGAAGGGTATTACTTTTGGCTTGACAGTTGTTTGTGGCTCCATAGGTCCGGATACTGGACAGACTCTCTGGGATTTTTTTTGACTGTAGGCTGAGCATTTCAGTGATATGCCTTAGTTGATATTGGGCAACTTTAATGCCTTTATGAGTCACTCTGATAGAGTTGGGGAGGATACTAGCTGGTACCGACATAAAGATGAGTTTGGGCAATGTCTACATAATGTCGAGTTATTACGGATTCCTTATAGGGGATTGAGGTACTCTTGGCACAATGGCTAGGAGGGACCGAGTTTTATTCTCCGGCGTTTGGATTGGAGTTTCGGCAACTCCACCTGGTTCTTCTCCTAGCCTGGTACCTACATAGAAGTTTTACTAAGGCATATATCTGATCATAGTGCACTGGTGTTTGGCGCTTGGCAACATAGGCCTCCTACTCCTTTCAAGTTTCTAAAATGTTAGCCTGATCACCCTAATTTTTTAGAGCTTGTTCAAAGGGTTTAGATTACACCTATATGAGGAGACCCGATGTCTAGTTTGACTCACCAACTACGTCTGTTGAAGCAATCACATTTCCAGTAGAGTTAGGGAGGCCCGGACACAGTAGGCAACAGCTCAGGTATCATTAGATGCTTCCCCACTATCATCAGATATATGTAATGTTGAGCATGATCTTGCTCGGCAATACTACTGTCTAGTATAGGATGAGGAGTTGTTCTATAGGCAGAGGTCTCAGGTTCAGTGACTAGCTCTAGATGACTAGAACACTAGTTTTTTCACAAATCCTTGATCCACAGACAGGTCAGAGGTCGGGTGTTTAGTTTACAGGATGGACAGGCACGTTTATCACTGATCAGGGCATACTAGGGAAGATAGCGGTGGACTATTTTCAGGGTATCCTCCAGTCCACCCTTTATTCCTTTAGCAAATACGGCCTAATTCTTCACTTGGCACATCCCAGCAGATCAGATCCAGTCTTTGGGGGGACCCAGTCTCAGATGAGGAAACACGTACCGCTTTATTCTCCATCCCAGAGGCTAAGACTCTAGGGCTTGATGGATACACCACTTTTTTCTATAAGTGGTGTTGGGATATTATTAAAGTAGATTTCTAGTTAGTATTATGATATTTCTGCTCTACCTCAGCTATGCCCCGTTGGCTAAACTCTACTAGGATTGCTTTGGTTCCCAAGGTGGAGAGTCCACAGACACTGAATGACTTCAGACCGATCTCTTATTGTAATGTCCTTTATAGGTGCATCTCAAAGGTCATTGCAAATTGGGTTAAAGTTGTACTATCAAAGGTGATTAGGAGAGCTCAGATGGCTTTTGTCCCAAGGAGACAGATAGAAAATGCCAATATTCTTACCCAGAAGCTGATGCATGATTATCACCTCGATCGATCACCACCTCGGTGCTCTCTCAAGGTTGATATTTGTAACTCTTTTAACCTATTAGCTGGGAGTTTATTCCATTAGGACTGCGGACTATTGGAGTTCCTGTCTGTATGATCAGTTGGATTGATGCATATCTCCGATCAACCCACTTCTCTGTAACACTTAACGGTGCACTCCATGGTTATTTTTCTGTTATACGAGGGGTGTGATAGAGGGATCCCATCTCTCCTTATCTATTTGTACTGGAGATGGAAGGGTTGGATGGGATATTGAGAGAGGTCACTGTAGTTTTGAGCTATCGATACTATTGGCGGTGTAGACAGCTTTCTCTAACTCATCTTTGCTTTGCAGATGATCTGATGATTTTCAGTACGGTAGATTCAGCATCGATTATGATTATTCGACATGCTTTGGCTGACTTTGAGCGAGTTTCTGGACTGACTATAAACTCGGCTAAGAGTCAGGTTTTCTTCTCAGGGATCTTTAAGAACGAGTCTTCCTCACTACAGTGGGTACTGGGATTTCAGATAGGTTCTCTCCTGATCTGCTACCTGGGCATCCCTCTTATCACTACAAGGTCAAGACACTCCGAATGTCTTCATTTGGTAGAGAGGATACTTTCTCAGATCCGGTTGTGGACATCTGCTTCTCTCACATATGTAGGTCGCCTACAGTTGATCAGATCTGTACTCTTCTCTATACAGGTATACTGGTCAGGTATGTTCCTACTACCAGCTAGCATTACCCTCCGTATTGAGAGCATCTTGTCATCTTTTCTCTAGCGAGGTATCTCATTGTTCCATACTGGGGCAAAGGTGGCATAGGAGTTAGTCTACTATCCGAGGCAGGAGGGTGGTCTAGGCGTTAAGAGAATTTGAGATTAGAAAAGGGTTGCTACACTTAAGTATGTGTGGCGACTATTCGTAGACAGATCTTCTATTTGGACCACCTGGGCACATGCTGTTTTACTGTAGGGTCGCTCTTTCGGGCATATCAGAGTCCCTTCGATCTCCTCTTAGGTTTGTAGGAAGATTCTGTTGAGACGTGACTAGTGCAGGGGACTTATAGTTGCGTGTATTAGAGATGGTAAAGATACCTCTATTTAGCAGGATTACTGGTTGCCCGATCAGGTGCCCCGATGTGATCGTTTACCTTTCGAGGTTCTATCTTCTACTGGGCTCTCTTAAGATTCTAGGGTCTTAGAGATTGTGCATTATAGCGAGTGGAGTTTTCCTTAGGGGAGCAATGAGCTACAATAGATATTGGATTCTATCAGCTTTAGACCCTGTATCCAGCAACCCGATAGTTGGGTTTGGAAAGGCCATTCATCCATAGTTTTCATTATTGACTCTGCATGGCACCTTCTTCGAGCCCAACATTCAGTGGATCCGCTCCACCACCTATTATGGTTTCCAGAGAATATTCCACTCCATTCTTTTATCCTCTGGTTAGCTTCACAGGGATGCCTTTAGACTATGGACTGATTACATATATTTGATGTTCTATCTTCTTCAACCTGTGTTTTATGTGATTCTTCGCCAGAGTCCCACAACCATCTCTTCTTTTAGTGCATATTTTCTTCATGAGTTTGGGGCTCTCTCTCCACGAAGACCTCCACTGCTTGACCTTCAATTTCGTAGTTTCCCCTCCTATAGTGGGCTTCCACTCATCTTCGCCAGTGGAAGGATTTTTGACACCTAGTCTCACGGTTAGTCCTTTCAACCATAGTTTACTCCCTATGGTATGACAGGAATAACTGGATCTATAGCAGACGATGCAGATCGCCCACTGACGTTGTGTAGGACATCTTAGAGGTTATCTGTTCTCGGCTTCTCGGCCTCGAGTCTTGTTTCCACACCTCCAACGACATATCTGGAAACTTCCCATATAGTTTTGCTATTTTTTTATATACTGAGGGCGCCTGTGACCTGGTATCTTTGGTTGTATTGCCTTGTTGAGGGCCTCCTGTGGCCTTTTCCTTTTGCTTGTATTGTTTCCATTGTGGGTCACATACACATAAATCTATGTGTAACAACTCTAGAGGTCTTTTGATAAGGTACTATAAAGGGAAATCCTCTCAAAAGGTTCAGAACATCACTGACTCTAGAATACTCTTGAAATCCTCTGAAATTGACTTTTGTAGAACTCTTAAATAAAAACGTTTCATTACTCTTTATATCAAGCCCTTTTAGTTTACATTCTCATCTTCAGATACTAACCTCATTACTTTGAGAAGTTTCTACTGTCTATAGATTATAATGGAGCAAGCTATAATTTATGGAAGACACGTTGATTTCGACTCCTTGAAGAAAAATCAAAAGGATATTGAATTAGAAGTTGATACAACGGGATGGAAAAACTTCTTTCAGGTTCGTGAAACAGTCTATCTGAATGAAGTATATGAGTTTTGGAAAAATGAGAAAGTAGTAGATGATACTGTATTATCAATGGTGGATAGATTGTCAGTTATTGTGACATTGGACCTAATCAAGAAGGTCAGTGGATGTCCATGTGTTGGAGCAGAGGTGTCTCATAACATAAGATGGATGACTAAAAGCCGTGTAGAGAAAGAACATGTCAATCGACAACTATATGGAAGTAGTGACCCAAAGGGCAAGAAGGTGTCAAATATTATTCTGAAGGCTAAGGTTCTACATGCGATACTTTTTCACTGTATTCTACTAAGAAAAGGATCGAAAAATGTTGTGATGACAATAAATGAACAATGCCTGTTCTATCTACTTAACTATCAGGCCATAAATCTTCCACATTTGATTTTCAAGTATATGATGAAGACGAAGAGGGATTCTAATTCCTTACCATATGGCATGTTGCTAACAAGAATCTTTAGAGATTCTGGAATTCTTCTTGACAGAGGAAACAGAATGAAGATGAATATCAAAAGCATTTTTAATGCGTCAACTATATATAGAAGGGGATTGAAAACTCAAGAAAAGGAGGATACAGCTTCTATGGAGAAAGCAAGGACTGAGGGAGAGCATATTGTCAGATAAAACATGAGTGGAAATGTTACATCCACAGAGAAGAAGAAGCCTCAATCCTCAGGAAGAATGTCTATAGAAGAAAAGCAGAATAAATCATCAGAGGCAGCAATTAAGACTAAGATGATCTCACAAAGAGACAAAAGTCAGGTGCATCTATATGAGAAACAAGTGTCGTTGAAAAGAAAGGGGGAGACACTTGATTATGAGAAACTTAAAAAATCAAGAAGATTACTAAGGTTATTAACTTTGCGCCAACAAGAGCAGAAGAGAGGGAAAGGATTGACTCTTGAGAAAGCACCACAGGCTACTAGGTCTTTAGTCTCAATTTTCCAAGAACAGCAGCCAAAGTCAACAAAAGAGACACAAATTAAGAGGAAGTTGCAGTTTCAAAGTAAGAAACCACAATCACAACCACCTCTTAGACTGGTAGAAGAAAGTAAGAAGCTGAAGACCAACCAGAAAGAGAATACTTCAACTGATGATCAACAAAAAGAAAAAACAGTTGAACGCAGAGTGATATCTCATAGTCCTATCAGAAAAGAGGACTTGAGAATGAAGGTGATCGAAGAAATAGTACCTGTTAGAAGCAGAAGCTCAAACATTATAAGAGAACCTGTGAAAAGGTTAGTCAAAGTACAAGTTGAACCTATACTGGTCAATAATCGATCAATACATCTTCTGAATCATGAAGAAAGAAGATTATATGGGATTCTGAGAGATGAAAAGTCAGAACCATATCTGTTGAAGATGACTAAAGATCGATATACTATCTACCCAGTTACAAGTAGAACATTGATCAAGATTATACCAGATGTACCGCCTAGAGCTTCAAACATTGTACGCAATATCAAAAAAGGGAAACAGAAGATGTACCTTGAAGGAAAAACATATGACCTTATAGATGATCAAGTACAAAAAGCTATGAGAAACATAGATTAGGCATGCAATGCAGAACAATCAAGAGGAATATACGTTTCACATCACATTTCAAAAGCATCAGGAAGTCATTGTGGACGCTTCACCACAGATGCAACCTTTTAAGTAGTTGGAAGGGTGACCAAAGGATAGTTTAGAACTATCATGGTGGAAGGTATTAGTTTTAACTTAGAGACTCTTGTACACCTAATCATGCACCTTATACCTTTGAGTTCTATATTTTCAATTAAAGATGTCCTTCACCTTCTTGGAAAACCAATACCAAAACTACCAAAA
>JANZXR010002218.1:0-17278 GCA_027575705.1 Erythroxylum echinodendron | reverse complement strand
ATAAAAGGAATATCTCATAATATATTATTAACAAGTCATAATGTTAATACATGAATCACAAATATCCATTGGCCTAGCGCACACTACTAACAAAAAGAACATGTTGGCACGGTCGCTAGGCACCTTCGATGGGAGAAACAGGCTGTTAGCACACCTTTGGTGGGAAAAACATCACGTTGGCACACCTTGAGTGGGAAAAACAGCTCGTTGGCATGTTGGCATCGTTATTGGACACCTTCAGTGGGAAAAACAACCTATTGGCAGACTTTCGATGGGAAAAACATGTTGGCATGTTAGCACACCTTCGATGAGAAAAACAACCCATTGGACACCCTTGGTGGGAAACACAACCCATTAGCATACCTTCCTTAGGTAAAACAGCTTATTGGCACGGTCACTAGGCATCTTCGATGATAAAGCAATTCGTTGGGAACCTTTGGTGAACAAATAGCCCGTTGGCACACCTTTGAACAGTGAAAAAACCTGTTAGCAAAGTCACTAGGTGCCTTCGTTGGGAAAAACTATCAGCGGTGCACCTTTAGTGGGAAAACCAGCCCATTGGTACACTTTCGATGGCCAAAATAGCCCGTTGGCATGGTTGCTAGGCATTTAAGGTGGGAAAAATAGCCTGTTGGCATGGTTGCTAGGCATTTAAGGTGGGAAAAATAGTCTGTTGGGCACCTTTGGCGTGAAAAGAACCTATTGGCAGAACTTCAATAGGTAAAATAGCCCAATGGCACACCTCCAATAAGCAATACAGCCTGATGGCACAGTCACTAGGCACCTTTGATGGGGAAAACAGCTCGTTTCCACATCTTTCATAGGCAAAGGAGCCCATTGGCACACCTTTTATAGACAAAGGAACCTGTTGGCATACCTTTAGTGCATAAAGCAACTCGTTGGCATGATAGCTAAGCACCTTCGGTTGAAAAAACTTCTTTTTGGGCATCTTAGGTAGGAAACATAGCCTATTATCCCACATTCGATGGGCAAAACAGCCTGTTGGCATGGTCACTATACATCTTCGATGTGAAAGATAGTCTGTTGGGCTTCTTCGATGGGAAACACGACCCGTTGGCACATTTTCGGTGGGTAAAACAGCCTATTGACATTGCTGCTAGGCACCTTTGGTGGGAAAAATAATCCGTTAGAACATCTTTGGAGGGAAAAACAACATGTTAGCAATCATTTGGTGGGAAAAACTACCTGTTGGCACACCTTCGATGGGAAAATTAGCATGTTAGCATGTTTGCACGATCGTTAGGTGCCTTAAGTAGGAAAAATAGCACGTTGGCACGATCGATAGGCAAAATAGCCAGTTGGCATGGATGCGAGGCACCATAGGTTGGAAAAACGGTTTGTTGGGCACCTTTAATAGGAAGAACACCACAATCGCAAACCTTCAGTGAGAAAAATAGCCTATTGGTACACCTTCGGTAGGAAACACAACCTATTGGCACACTATTGGTGGGTAAAATAGACTGTTGGAAAAGTTGGTAGCTTCCTTCGATGGGAAAAACAGTCTATAGGCATCTTCGTTGGGAAAAACAGCCCATTGGCACACATTAGATGGCAAAAATAGCCTATTGGCATGGTCACTAAGCACTTTAGATAGGAAGAATAACATATTGGCACACCTTCGGTTGGCAAAACAGTTGATTAGCACACCTTCGGAAGGTAAAATAGTCCATTGGCACATCTTTAGTGGCCAAAATAGCTCATTAGTATGGTCATTAGGCACCTTTGGTGGGAAAAAAGCTTATGGCGGACATTGGATGGGAAAAATAGCTCACTGGCATAGTAACTAGGCACCTTAGGCGGTAAAAACAGTCCCTTGGCACACCTTTAGGAGGTAAAACTACCGGCTGACACACCCTCAGCAGGTGAAACAACCTATTGGCATTGTCACTAAGCACCTTCGGTGGGCAAAATAGCCCATTAGACACCTTCAATGACAAACATAACCCATTGGCAACCCTTCGGTGGGCAAAACAACCAATTGGCAAGGTTGCTAGGTGCCTTCGGTGGGAAAAATAGTTAGTGTGGCCTCTTCGAAGGCAAAAATAGACCGTTAGTGCACATTCGGTTATCAAAATACGTTGTTGGCATTGTCGTTAGGCACTTTAGGTGGCAAAAATAGTCTGTGGCACACCGTCGATGGAAAAACAACCCATTGGCACACTTTTGGTAGGCAAAATAGCCATTGGCACACCTTTAGTGGCCAAAACATCTTGTTGGCAAAGTCACTATGTGCCGTTGATGGGAAAAATAGCCCGATGGTGCATTTTTGGTGGCCAAAGTAGCTCGTTAGTACGGCTACTAGGCACCTTAGGTGGGAAAAACAATCCGTTGGGTACCTTCGATGGGAAAATAACCTGTTGGCATATCATTGAAAGGCAAAATATCCTATTGGCACACCTCCGGTGGGCAGTACAGCCCGTTGACATAGTTGTTAGGTATCTTTAGTGGAAAAATCAGCTCGTTGGCACACTTTTGGTTAGCAAAACAGTCCGTTGGCACATTTTTGGTGTAAAAAAAAGCCTGTTGGCACGATCGCTAAGCAACTTTGATAGGAAAAATAGCCTACTGGGCACCTTTGGTGGGAGGCACAGCTCATTGGCACACCTTCGATAGGCAAAACAGCTCGTTGGCACAGTTGCTAGGCACCTTCCGTGGCAAAAATAACCCATTGGCACAACTTCAGTAAGAAAAACAACACGTTGGCATGGTCGGTAAGCACCTTCGGTGGGCAAAATAGCATGTTGGCTCGATCACTAGGCACCTTCGTGGGAAAAACTGCCCGTTGGCACACCTTCAGAGGGAAAAACAACACGTTGACACACCTTCCATGGAAAAATGGCCAATTGGCATATCTTTGCTGGGAAAGCAGCACGTTGGCATGTTGGCATCATTGTTGGGTACCTTTAGTGTTTAAACAACGCATTGGCACACCTTTGGTAGGAAAAACAGCACGTTGGCAAATCGATAGGCACCTTCGGCATGAAAAACAACCCATTGTACACCACAGGTGGGAAACGTAGCCCATTGGCACACCTTCGGTGTCCAAAACAGCCGGTTGACACGGTTACTAGGCACTGTCGGTGGGAAAAACAGTCCATTAGGCACCTTTGGTGGGGAAAACAACACATTGGCATACCTTCAACGAAAAAATAACCTGTTGCCACATCTTCGGTGGGAAACATAGCTTGTTGACACACCATCGATGGGTAAAATAGCCCGTTGGCAAATTTGCTAGCTGTCTTCGGTGAGAAAAACTATCCATGGGGCATTTTGGTTGGGGAAAACAGCCCGTTGGCACACATTTGGTGGCCAAAATAGCCCATTGGCATGGTGGCTAGGCACCTTAGGTGGGAATAGCAGCCGGTTGGCACACCATTGATTGGTAAAACAACCAGTTGGCACAACTTTGGTGGCAAAACAACTAATTGGCACACCTTTAATGGGCAAAACAACTTATTGGTATGGTCGCTAGGCACCTTTAATGGGAAAATAGCCCATTGGCAAGATCACTGGGCACCATAGGTGGTAAAAGCAATTCCATACTATAACCTGTTGGCATGGTTTTGAGGAACCTTTGATGGGAAAAATAGCCCGTTGGGTACCTTTGGTGGCAAATACAACCCGCTGGCACCCATTCGATGGGTAAAACAACCTGTTGGCAAGGTCATTAAGTTCCTTCGGTGGGAAAATCAGTCTGTGGCCCATCTTTGCTGAGAAAAACAAATAGTTTACGCACATTTAGTAACCAAAATAAGTTGTTGGGACCGTTGCTAGACACCTTAGGTGGAAAAAACAGTCCATTGGGCACCTTCGATGGAAAAAAACCCATTGGCACACTTTTGATAGACAAAACAGCCCATTGGCACACCTTCGATGGGCAAAACATCCCACTGCAAAGTCGCTAGGTGCCTTCATTGGGAAAAACAATCCATGACGCATCTTCGGTGGGAAAAACAACCTGTTGGTGCACTTTTGGTGGCTAAAACAGCTCGTTGGCACAGTTGCTAGGCACCTTAGGTGAGAAAAACAATCCGTTGGGCACCTTCATTGGGCAAAACAACCCATTAGCGCACTTTTGGTAGGCAAAACAACCCGTCGACATACCTCCAATGAGTAGCACAGTCTGTTGGCACAGTTGCTAGGCATCTTCGGTGGGAAAAGCAGCTCGTTGACATATCTTTGCTAGGCAAACGAGCCCTTTGGCACACCTTAGTGGGTAAAACGGTCCATTAACACATCTTCGGTGCACAAAACAGCCTGTTGGCATGATCGCTAAGCAACTTTGCTAGGAAAAACAACCCATTGGGCACCTTGGGGGTAGGAAACACACCTCATTGACACACCTTTGATGGGAAAAACGATTCGTTGCCATAGTTGCTAGGCACCTTCGGTGGAAAAAATAACCCATTGGCACACCTTCAGTGGGAAAAACAACGTGTTGACACTATCAATATGCATCTTTGGTGGGTAAAATAACACGTTGGCACAGTCACTAGGCATCTTTGGTAGGGGAAAATGCCCGTTGGCACATCTTTAGAGGGAAAAACGGCTCGTTGACACACCTTTGATGGGAAAAATAGCATGTTGGCATGTTGGCATCGTTGCTGGGCACCTTAAGTGGGAAAAACAAGGCACACCTTCGGTGGGAAAAGTAGCACATTGGCACGACCGAAAAAATAGCCCATTGCGCACCATCGGTGGGAGACACAGCTCGTTCGCACACACTCGGTGAGCAAAGCAGTGAGTTGACATAGTCGTTAGGCAACTTCAATGGGAAAAACTATCTGTTGGGCACCTTTGGTAGAAAAAAACAACACATTGGAACACCTTCGGTAGGGAAAACAGCATATTGGCACATCTTGGTTGGGAAACATAGTCTGTTGGCACACCTTTGATGGGAAAAATAGCCCGTTAGCAGACATTTGGCAACCAAAATATCCCATTAGCATGGTCGTTGGGCATTTTAGATGGGTGAAACAACCCGTTCGTACACCTTCAGTAGGCAAAACAACCTATTGCCACACCTTTGGTCCGTAAATCAACCATTTGGCACACTTTCAGTGGGCAAAATAACCTGTTAGCACTGTCATTAGGCTCCTTCGGTGGGAAAAACATATTGTGGTAGATAGTCAGTGGGAAAAATTATGTGTCGGTCGACATTCGGTGGGAAAATAGTCCGTCGCAAGGTCGCTAGGTGCTTTCAGTGACCAAAATAGCCCGTTTGTGCAGTAGTTATGATTATTAGGTGGTAAAAATTGTCTGTTTGGCATATTTGGTGGAACAATAGCCCACTGACACACCTTTGGCTGGCAAAACAGCCAGTTGGCACACAGTTCAGTGGGCAGAACAGCCCATGGGCAAAATCGCTAGCTGTCTTTAATAGGAAAAACAGTCCGTAGGCCAACTTCGGTGGGAAAAACAACCCATTGGTTCACCTTTGATCTACAAAACAACCCGTTGGCACAGTCCTTAGGCACCTTAGGTCAGGAAAACAATCCTTTGGCACAACTTTGGCGAGAAAAACGGCACATTGGCAATCCTTCGGTGGGAAAAGCTGCTTGTTGGCACACCTTTGATACAAAAAGTAGCACATTGCCATAATTGCTAGGGACCTTAGCTAGGAAAACTAGCCCATTGCCACACGTTTTGTGGGAAAAACAACACGTTGTCATGATCAATAGACACCTTTAGTGTAAAATAGCCTGTTGGCATGGCTGCTAGGCACCATAGGTAGGAAAAACTGTCCATTAGGCACTTTGAGTGGGAGAAATAGCACGTTGGCATACCTTCAGTGGGAAAATATCCTATTAGCATCTTTGGTGGGAAACATAACCCATTGGCACAACTTCAGTAGGCAAAATAGACTTTTGACAAAGTCATTAGCTACTTTTGGTGGGAAAAACAATTTGTCAGGCACCTTTGGTAGGAAAAACAGCCCATTGGCACACATTTTATAGGGAAAACAATCTGTGGGGTACATTCGGTGGGAAAAACATCTCATTGGCACACTTTTGGTGACCAAAATAGCCCGTTGACATGGTCGCTGGACATTTTATGTGGGAATAACAGCCCGATGGCACACCTTCCATGGGAAAACTACCCCGTTGGAAACCTCAGTGGGAAGAACATATTGTGGTAGACATTCGGTTGGAAAAATATCCCTTCGGTGGGAAAAAACATGTTGGCACAGTCAACAGGCACCTTTGGTGTGTAAAATAGCCCTTTGGCATGGTCGCTAGGCACCTTAGGTGGGAAAAACTATCCGTTAGCACCTTCGGTGGGAAAAACAGCTCGTTGGAACACCTTCGATGGGAAAAACGGCCTATTGGCACACTTTTGGTGGGAAACACAGCCTATTGGCACACCTTCGATGGGCAAAATAGCCCGTTGTAAAGTCGCTAGCTACCTTGGATGAAAAAAACAATCCGTGGGCCACCTTCGGTGGGAAGAATAGCCCTTTTGAACACAGTGAGTGGGAAAAACAATCCGTGGGGCACATTCGGTGGGAAAAACAACTCATTGGCACAATTTCGGCGGCCAAAATAGCCCATTGGCATGGTAGCTAGGCACCTTATGTAGGAAAAACAACCCATTGACATGCCTTTGATAGGAAAAAATAGCTCGTTGGCAACACCTTTAGTAGGAAAAAAGCACGTTGGCAAGGTCGCTAGGCACCTTCGGTTGGAAAAATAGGCCATTGGTGCACCTTCGGTGGGAAAAACAATACGTTGGTACACCTTAGGCAGTATAAACAGCCAATTGGCACACCTTTGATGGGAAACACAGTCTGTTGACACACTGTTGGTAGGCAAGATAGCCTATTGGTAAAGTTTCTAGCATCCTTTGGTGGGAAAAACAGTCTATGGGAAACCTTCGATGGGAAAAACAGCCTGTTAGCATACATTTGGTGACAAAAATAGCCCATTGGCATAGTCACTAGGCATCTTAGGTGGGTAAAACAACCCGTTGACACACCTTTGGTAGGTAAAATAGCCTTTTGGCACACCTTTGATCCGAAAAACAGTAATTTGGCACACCTTCGGTGGGTAAAATAACCCGTTGGCGCAGTCGTTAGGTACCTTTGGTGGGAAAAATAACACGTTGGCAATACTTCAATGGGAAAAACTGCCCATTGGCACACCTTCGATGGGAAAAGCAACACGTTGGCACATTTGGATGATCGCTAAGCATCTTTGGTGGGAAAAACAGCATGTTGAAACGGCCAATAGGCACCATATGTGGGTAAAATAGCCCATTGGCACGTTGGCACACCTTAGGTTGGAAAAACAACACATTGGCAAGGTCGCTAGGCACCTTGGGTATGAAAGACAGCCTGTTGGGCTTTTTTTATGTGAAACACAGCCCGTTGGCACATTTTCGATGGGCAAAACAGTTTGTGGACATGGTCACTAGGCACCTTCGGTGGGAAAAACAATGCGTTAGAACACCTTTGGTGGGAAAAACAGCACGTTGGCAATCCTTTGGTGGGAAGAACTACCCATTGGCACACCTTTGATGGGAAAAGTAGCACATTGGCATGTTTGCACAATCATTAGGCACCTTTGGTGGGAAAAACAGCACGTTGGCACGATCGATAGGTATCATCAGTGGGCAAAATAGCCAGTTGGCTTGGTCGCTAACCACCTTAGGTGGGAAAAACAGTAAGTTGGTAGACCTTTGGTTGGAAAAATAGCCGATTGGCACATTTTCAATAGGCAAAACAACCCATTGGCACATCTTTAGTGGACAAAACTACTCATTGGTATAGTCATTAGGCACCTTCAGTGGGAAGACAATCCATGGTAGACATTTAGCAGGAAAAATCACTCGTTGGCATGGTCACTAGGCACCTTAGGTGGAAAAAATAATTAGTTGGGCACTTTTGGTGGGAAGAATGGCTCTTGCCACACCTTCGGGAGGCAAAATAGCCCGTTGGCACACCATTGGTAGGTAAAATAACCTTTTGGCACGGTCGTGAGGCAGCTTCGGTGGGTAAAACAACTCGTTGGTACCCCTTGATTG
Source organism: Erythroxylum echinodendron (assembly GCA_027575705.1). Lineage (NCBI taxonomy): Eukaryota > Viridiplantae > Streptophyta > Magnoliopsida > Malpighiales > Erythroxylaceae > Erythroxylum > Erythroxylum echinodendron. The sequence continues at coordinate 9,235 of JANZXR010002218.1, read as the reverse complement.
GGCAAAACAACTCGTTGATAAGGTCGCTAGGTGCCTTCAATGGGAAGAACAGTCCGTGGGGGGATCTTTGGTGAGCAAAATAGACCGTTGGTGCACATTTGGTAACCAAAATAAGTTGTTGGCATAGTCACTAGGCACCTTAAGTGACATAAATAGTTCATTTAGTACCTTTGTTGGAAAACAACATATTGGAACATTTTTAGCAGGCTAAACAACCCGTTGGTACACTTTTAGTGGGCAAAATAGCTTGTTGGTAAAGTTTTTAGGTGCCTTCAATGGGAAAAACAGTCCGTGGTGCATCTTCAGTGGAAAAATGGCCCATTGGTGCACTTTTTATGGAGAAAACAGCTGGTTGGCACGACTGCTAGGCACCTTAGGTAGGAAAAATAATCTGTTGTGCACCTTCGGTGGGAAAAATAGCCCATTGGCACACCTTTGGTAGAAAAAACAACCCATAGGCATGCCTCCAGTAGGTAGTACAACCCATTGGCACAGTCATTAGGCATCTTTAATGGGAAAAGCAGCTCGTTGGCACATCTTTGGTAGGCAAAACAACCCGTTGGCTCACCTTTGTTGCGTAAAATAGCCCGTTGGCACATCTTCGGTACTCAACTTTGATGAGAAAAATAGCCCATTGGGTACCTTTAGTGGGAAACACAGCTCTTTGGCACATCTTTGATGGACAAAACAACTCGTTGGCACGGTTGCTAGGCACCTTTGGTGGAAAAAATAACCCATTGACATACCTTTGGTGGGTAAAATAGTACATTGGCACGGTCACTAGGCACCTTCGTTGGCACACCATCGGTGGGAAAAATAACATGTTGGCACACCTTAAGTAGGAAAAACAACCCGTCGGCACACCTTTGATGGGCAAAACAACTAGTTGACACAGTCAGTAGGCACCTTCAGTGGGAAAAAGTCCATTGGCCACCTTGGGTGGGAAAAACAACACATTGGCACACCCGCGGTGGGAAAAACAACCTATTGGAACACCTTTGATGGGAAACACAATTTGTTGGCACACCTTTGGTGGGCAAAACAGCCCGTTGGCAAGGTCACTAGATTCCTTCGGTGGGAAAAATAGTCCGTGAGGCATCTTTAGTGGAAAAAAGGGAATGTTAGCACACATTTGACAGCCAAAATAGCTCGTTGGCATGGTCGCTAGGCAGCTTAGGTGGATAAAACAGCCAACTGGCACATCTTCGATAGACAAAATAGCCTGTAGGCATAGTTTCCATCAGCAAAATAACCATTTGGCATACCTTTGGTGCGTAAAATAACCCGTTGGCATAGTTGCTAGGCACCTTCGTTGGGAAAAACATGTCATGGCAGACATTTAGTGGGAAAAATAGTTTGTTGGCAGACAGTTAGTGGGAAAAATACTCTGTGGAAAACACAGTTTCTTGGCATACCTTTGGTGGAAAAAACAGCCTGTTGGCAAAGTCGCTAGCTGCCTTCTGTGGGAAAAATAGTCCATGGAGAACTGTCGATGGGAAAAACAGCTCGGTAGCATGGATTCGGTGACCAAAATAGCCCATTGGCATGGTCGCTAAGCACCTTAGGTGGGTGGCACACCTTCAGCAGGCAAAAAAGCCTTTTGGCATATCTTTGGTCTGCAAAACAGCAATTTGACACACCTTCTGTAGGTGAAATAACCTGTTGGCACAGTCATTAGGCACCTTTGATGGCAAAAACATATCGCGACAGACATTTAGTAGGAAAAATAGTCTGTTGGCACGGTCGTTAGGCACCTTTGGTGGCAAAAACATTTAGTTGGGTACCTTCGTTGGGTAAAAGATCCTGTTGGTACTGTCGCTAAGAACCTCTGTTGGGCATCTTAAGTAGGAAACACAACTTGTTGACACAATCTGTAGGCACCATTGATGGGACAAATAGTCCGCTGGCATGGTAGCCAGGCCTAGCTGGGAAAAACAGCTCTTTGGGCAACTTTGATGTGAAAAACAGCACATTGGCACACCTTCAGTAGGAAAAATAGCTCGCTGGCACACCGTTAATTAGAAGAAAGCACATTGGCATGGTCGCTAGGTGTCTTCTGTGAGAAAAACAACAAGTTGGCACACCTTAAGTTGAAGAAACGGCCTGTTGGCATACCTTTGATCGAAAAAAAAGCATATTGGCATGTTGGCACACCTTCGATGAGAAAAATAGCCAGTTGGACACCCTCGGTGGGAAACACAGTCTGTTGTCACGCCTTCTATGGGCAAAACAGCTCATTGGTATGGTTGCTAGGCACCATCGGTGTGAAAGACAACCCGCTGGGCTTGTTCGATAGGAAACACAACCTATTCGCACATTTTTGGTAGACAAAACAGCCTATTGACATGATTGCTAGGCACCTCCGATGGGAAAAACAGTCAGTTAGAACACCTTTGGTGGGAAAAATAGCACATTGGCAATACTTCGATGGGAAAAACTGCCCATTGACACAACTTTGATGGGAAAAGCAACACGTGGGCACATTTGGATGATCACTAGGCATCTTTGATGGGGAAAACAACACATTGACAAGGTCAATAGGCACCGTCTGTGGGCAAAATAGCCCATTGGCACGGTCGCCAGGCACCATCTGTGGGCAAAATAGCTCAATAGCCACCTTTAGTGGGAAAAACAGCATGTTTGCACATCTTCAATAAGAAAAACAGCCTGTTGGCACAGTTTCGGTGGGAAACACAGCTTGTTGGCATACCCTCGGTGGGTAAAATAGCCTGTTGGCAAAGTCTATAAATGCCTTTAGTGGGAAAAATAGTTCATGGGGCATCTTTGATAGAAAAAATAGCCCGTTGGCACATATTCGGTGGCCAAAATAACCCATTGGCATGGTCTCTAGGCACCTTAGGTGGGAAAAATAACCCATTGGCACATCTATGATGGGAAAAACAACACGTTGGCATGGTCAATAGGCACCTTCGATGGGCAAAATAGCACATTGGGAAGATCGTAATGTACCTTCGGTGAGAAAAACAGTTTGTTGGCTCACCTTTGGTGGGAAAAACAACGCATTGGCCCACCTTAGGTGGGAAAAACATCCCATTGGCACACCTTTGATACACCACATTGGCATGTTGGCATCATTGTTAGGCACCTATAGTGGGAAAAATAACCCATTAGCTCACCTTCGGTGCAATAAACAACACGTTGGCAAGGTCGATAGGCACCTTCGGTGTGAAAAAAAACTCATTGTGCACCATTGATGGGAAACGTAGCTCGTTGGCACACCTTCAGAGGGTAAAACAGCTAGTTGACATAGTCAATAGACACCTTACGTGACAAAAACAATTAGTTGGGCACCTTCGGTGAAAAAAACAACCCATTGGCACACCTTCAGGAAGAAAAGCATGCAGTTGGCATAGCTTTGACGGGTAAAATAGCTCGTTGGTACAATCGCTAGGCTCCTTCGGTGGGTAAATTAGCCTATTGGGTACCTTGAGTGGGAAACATAGCCCGTTGGCACGATCTATAGGCACCTTCGGTGGGACAAATACCCTCTTGGCAGAGTAGCCAGGCATCTTACCTAGGAAAAACAGTCTGTTGGGCACTTTCAATGGGAAAAATAGAATTTTGGCACATCTTTGGTGGAAAAAACAACTCGTTGACACACATTTAGTGGAATGGTCGCTAGGCATCATCAGTGGGAGAAACAAGCTGTTGGCACAACTTTGGTGGGAAAAACAATGCGTTGGCACATCTTGGGTGGGAAAAATGGCCCATTGGCACACCTTTGGTGGAAAAAATAGCACATTGGCACATTGACATCATTTCTGGGCATCTTTAATGGGAAAAATAGCCCATTGGCACACCTTCGATGGCAAAAATAACACATTGGCAAGGTTGATAGGCACCTTTGGTGAGAAAAACAATCTGTTGGATGCCCTCGATGGGAAACACAGCCCCACCTTCAGTGGGTAGAATAGCCTATTGGAATGGTCACCAGGCACCTACAATGGTAAAACAGTCCATTGGGCACCTTCAGTGGATAAACAGCTTATTGTCATATCTTCGGATGGCAAAAAAGCCAGCTGGCAAAGTGGCTAGGTGCCTTTGATGGGAAAAACTTTCTGTAAGGCACCTTTGGTGGCAAAAATAGCCCATTAGTACACTTTCGGCGGCCAAAATAGCGCATTGGAACAGTTGATAGGCATTTAAGGTGGGAAAAATAGTCCGTTGGGTACCTTCAATGGGAAAATAACCCATTGGCATAACTTTGGTAGGTCAAATAGCTCGATGGCACACCTCTGGTAGGCGATATAACCTATTGGCACGATCACTAAGCGCCTTTGGTGGGAAAAAGAGCTCGTTGTCACATTTTTGGTAGGCAAAAGAGCCCATTGGCACACCTTTGGTGGGCAAAGCAGCTCGTTGGCACATCTTTGATGCACAAAACAGCTCGTCAGCATGATCGCTAAGGACCTTTGGTCCAAAAACTGCTCGTTGGGTATCTCTAGTGGGAAACACAACCCATTGTCACACCTTTGATGGGTGAAACAACCCATTGGCAAGGGTCCCTGGGCACCTTAGGTGTGAAAGACAGCCTGTTGAGCTTGTTCGATAGGAAATACAACCTGTTAGTACATTTTTGTTAGGCAAAAGAGTTTGTTGACATGGTCGTTAGGCACCTTCGGGAGGAAAAACATTGCATTAGAACATCTTTGGTAGGAAAAATAGCAAGTTGGCAATCCTTCGGTGGGAAGAGCTGCCCATTGGCACACCTTCGATAGGATAAGTAGAACATTGGCATGTTTGCACAATTGCTAGGCACCTTTTGTAGGAAAAACAACACATTGGCACGGTCGATAGGCATCACTGGTGGGCAAAATAGCCAGTTGGCTCAGTCGCTAACCACCTTAGGTGGGAAGAAACCGTACGTTGGGCACCTTCAGTGGGAAATACAGCATGTTGGCACACCTTCAGTGAGAAAAATAGCCTGTTGGCACACCCTCGATGGGAAAAACAGCCTATTGGCACACCATCGATGTGTAAAATTGCCCGTTGGCAAAGTTGCTAGCTGCTTTCAATGGGAAAATAGTCTATGGGACATTTTAGTTAGGAAAAACAACCCGTTGGCACACATTTGGTGGCCAAAATAGCCTATTGGAAGATAGTCCGTGACAGACATTCAGTGGGAAAAACAGCCCATTGGCAAACATTTAGTGGCCAAAGTAGCCTGTTGGCATGGTCGCTAGGCACCTTAGGTGGAAATAACAGCCTATTGGCACACCTTCAGTTGGCAAAATAGCTGATTGGCATACCTTTGGTCAGTAAAATATCTTGTTGGCACATCTTTAGTGTGCAAAACAACCCATTGGTATAGTTTTTAGGCACCTTCAGTGGGAAGACAGTCCGTGGCAGACATTTAGTGGGAAAAATAGCCCGTTGGCATGATGACTAGGCACCTTAGATGGAAAAAATAGTCTATTGGGCACCTTTGGTGGGAAAACAGCCCTTGCCACACCTTAAGGAGGTAAAACAGTCCGTTGGCACACGTTCGGTGTGCAAAACAATCTTTTGGCAAGGTCACGAGGTACCTTCGGTGGTCAAAATAGCCCATTGGGCACCTTTGGTGAGAAACACAACCCACTGGCACCCCTTTAGTGGGTAAAATAACTTTGACAAGGTCGCTAGGTGTCTCAAATGGGAAAAACAGTCAGTGAGGCATCTTCGGTGAGAAAAATAGACCGCTGGCGCACATTTGGTTACAAAAATAAGTTGTTGGCATGGTCGCTAGGCACCTAAGGTGACCGAAGCAGTCTGTGAGGCATCTTCAGTGGGAAAAATAGCCTATTAACACACATTCGATAGCCAAAATAGCCTGTTGGCATGATCGCTAGGCACCTTAGGTGGGTAAAACAGCCTACTGGGACATCTTCGGTAGACAAAATAGCCTGTTGGCACACCTTCGATTCGTAAAATAGCCATTTGGCATACCTTCGGTGGGTAAAATAACCCATTGACACAGTTGTTAGGCACCTTCGGTGGGAAAACATGTCATAGCAGACATTTAGTGGGAAAAATAATCCGTTGGTAGACATTTGGTGGGAAAAATAGTCTGTGGCAAAGTCGCTAGTTACTTTAAGTTGGAAACCAGTTCGTTGCCACACATTTGGTGGCCAAAATCACCCATTGGCAAGGTCCCTTTGCATATTAGGTGGCAAAAACAGTCCGTTGGGCACATTCGTTGGAAAAATGGCCTATTGGTACACCTTCGGTAGGCAAAACAGCCCGTTGGCACACCTTTGATGGCAAAATAGCTCATTGTCAAAGTCGCTAGGTGCCTTCAATAAGAAAAACAGTCCATCGGGCGGCTTCGGTGGGAAAAAAACACGTTGGTACAGTTTCAGTCTACAAAACAGCTCGTTGGTGTAGTCGTTAGGCACCTTAGATGGGGAAAACAATCCTTTGGGCACCTTCAGTTGGAAAAACAACTCGTTGGGACATATTTGGTAGGAAAAACAGCCCATTGGCAAAGCTTTGGTGGGAAAAACAGCACGTTGGCAACCCTTTGGTGGGAAAACCTACCCGTTAGCACACCTTTGATGGCAGAAGCAGCACATTGGCCCAATCACTAGGTGTCTTCGATAGGAAAACCAGCCCATTGGCACACGTTCGGTGGGAAACACAACCCGTTGGCACAACTCTAATGGGCAAAATAGCCTATTGGCAAAGTCACTAGCTGCATTCGATGGGAAAAATAATTTGTGAGGTAGTTTCGTTGGGAAAAATAGCCAGTTTTCACACATTCAGTGCGAAAAAAATCTGTGGGGCACATTCAGTGAGAAAAACATGTCGTGGCAGACATTTTATTAGAAAAATATCCTTTTGGTAAGGTCTTTAGGCACCTTCGGTGGGCAAAATAGCTCATTGGGCACCTGGGTGGGAAACACAACCTGTTGGCACACCTTCAGTTGGCAAATTCGCTAGGTGCTTTTGATGGGAAAAATAGTTCTTGGGGTAGCTTTAGTGCGAAAAACAACGCATTGGTGCATATTTAGTGGTCAAAATAGCCTATTGACACAGTCGTTATGCACACTAGGTGGCAAAAACAGTCCGTTGGGCACATTCGGTGGAAAAATAGCTCATTAGCACACCTTTGGTAGGCAAAACAGCCTATTGGCACACCTTCAGTGGGCAAAACACCCTATTCGCAAAGTTGCTAGGTGCCTTCGATTGGAAAAATAGTTCGTGGGGCAGCTTCGGCGGGAAAAACAACCTGTCGGTGCACTTTCGGTCCATAAAACAGCCTGTTGGCATGGTCGCTAGGCACCTTAGGCGGGAAAAACAATCCATTGGGCACTTTAGGTGGGAAAAACAACCTGTTGGGACTGCCTGTTGGCACAGTCGATAGGCACCTTCGATGGGTAAAATATCCCTTTGGCACGGTCGCTAGACACCTTCAGTGGAAAAAACAGCCTATTGGCACACCTTCGGTGGGTAACACAACCCATTGGCACACCTTCAGTTGGCAAAACAGCCCATTGGTAAAGTCGCTAGTTGCCTTCAGTGGAAAAAATTATCCATGGGGCACTTTCGGTGGAAAACAGCCCATTCGTGCACATTCGGCCGGACAAACAATCCGTGGGGCACATTCGGTGGGAAAAACAGCCTGTTCGCACATTTTCAACAACAAAATAGCCCGTTGGCATGATCACTAGGCACCTTAGGTGGGAAAAACAGCCGGTTAGCACACCTTCAGTAAGTAAAAAAGGTCGTTGGCACACCTTGAGTGGGAGAAAAGCACGTTAGCGCAGTCGCTAGGCACCTTTGGCGGGAGAAATAGGCAGTTGGCACTCCTTCGATGGAAAAGCAATACATTGGCACAACTTGGTTGGGATAAACAACCCATTGGCACACCTTTGATGTGGAAAACAGCATATTGGCAAGTTGGCATAGTTGTTGGGCACCTTTAGTAGGAAAACAACCCATTGGCACACCTTCGATGGGAAAAACAACACGTTGACACAGTCAATAGGCACTTTTGGTGAGAAAAATATCTTGTTGGACACCCTCAGTGGAAAACACAGCCCATTAGCACACCCTCGGTAGGTAGAATAGCCTATTGGCATAATCACTAGGAACCTTTAATGGGAAAATTTGTTTCTTGCCTCACCTTTTGTCCAGAAAACAACAAGTTAGCACAACTTCGATTGGAAAAACAACCTATTGTCACACCTTCTATGTGAAAAATAACACGTTGTCAAATTGGCTCATTAGCTAGGCACCTTCGGTGGGAAAAACAACCCTTTGGAACACCTTCCATGGGAAAAGCTACACATTTGCAAGTTAGCACAATCGTTAGGCACCTTTCATGGGAAAACTAGCTCATTGGCAAACCTTTGGTGGGAAAAGCAGCATGTTGGCTCTATTGATAAGCACCTTCGGTTGGCAAAATAGCCCGTTGGTGCGGTTGCTAGGCACCTTAGGTGGGAAAAACAGTTCGTTAGGCAACTTTGGTGAAAAAATAGCACGTTGGCACACCTTCGGTGGGAAAAACAGCTTGTGCGCACATCTTTGGTAGGAAAAATAGCCCGTTGGCACACCTTAGGTGAGCAAAATAGTCCATTGGCAAAGTTGCTAGCTACTTTCTGTAGGAAAAACAGTCTGTTTAGGGGGAAAAATAGCCCGTTGGCACAAAGTCAGCAGCCAAAATAGCTCGTTGGCATGGTCGCTAGGCACCTAAGGTGTAAAACACAGCCTATTGGCACACATTCGTAGGCAAAACAGCCTATCTGTACACCTTTAATGGGCAAAACAGCCCATTGGCATGGTTTCAAACAACAATCAATGAAATGAGACTATCTAGGTCTACTCACAGTACACTCCAGATTAGCATTTGCTTTCTTTTTCTTGAATGCCTGACTGTCGTCTGACCGCGGACTGTTTAACCTGTGCAACCTATGCATATAATTTTGCACACACATTAATAATTTTTCACAATTTTAAGCATTTATTTATGCGGAATATGTACGATGCATGTTCATGACAATCCCGGTTTCAATCAGAAATTTAAATCCGAAAATTATTCCTTTAATCTGTCCACTCATTTTGATTTAATCCCATATTTCCTAAAAGTCTCAAAAAAAATCACAAATTAGTAAGGATAGGTAGAAGACTGTTTTAAAAGTTCGACGCTTCGAGAATCGGGTCAATCGGAGGTCGGATGCAAAAGTTATAAGCAATTGAATGACAAAAGGGTTCGAATGGCAGAAAAATTACAAAT
>JANZXR010002207.1:0-17279 GCA_027575705.1 Erythroxylum echinodendron | reverse complement strand
ACTCATAATTTTGCAAATTGTGATATATATGTATGGTGTTTGATATAGAGGAGCAATTGGAACGTCAACCTCTAGACATTGCCAGAACTTCTAGGCATTAGCTTTCGGAGCAACTTGTGAGTAACCTAGACGATGTCACTTAATTACTTGTTTGTTTAAATTCTATTTTGAAATGATTGAATGAATGTGGCTTATTGTTGATTCCAAAAAATGAAGGTCTGATGACTGTGATATTAGATTGAAATATTGAAGTGCTACTTGTATGTGAATATGCAGAACTATGTGCTTCATAATATGATTGATTGTGATAGATGCATTCTATACATGAATGTACAATCAGATAATGGCAGTTGTGACCAGAGAAGCTATCAGTCAGAGCTTAATGCTCAAAGTGTGCAAAAGAGCCTCAAGCTCAGAAAGTGATTAAGAGCCTAAGGCTCACTATATAAAATAAGCCCTGTATCCCCATCTGATAAGGGATAGTTATCAATGAGCCCAGTATCTAAAAATAGATACAGGACAGTTTAGGCACTCGATCATAACAACGTAATAATTAGAAAACGAGTCTCATGAGCATTCCGTACGCATCTACTTAACTGTGCTCAATTGATTGAAATGCAATTTGCCTATGCTTAAGTGAAAATATGATATTGATGTTCAGTATAATTTTGTGAAGTATGTGTTATGTGAAATGTTGTGTTGCATGAATTGAGTGAACCATCGATGATGGTTACCTCATTGAGTTCGTAAAACTCACCAAAATTGCAACGTTGTCTTTTCAGGACCGAGAGATGACTCTAGCTACTGAAGGGCTCTACCAATAGTGTAGATTGTGATTTGGTAAGGGAAGTCATGGCTCAAAGGTCAGTCAATTGGGATTTTTTGACAGATTAGATAGACTTTGTATGTTTTCCTCTTTCATGTAGTACTTTTGTACTAGGCTTTGATGATATACATGCAGTCAGTGTTGAAAGATACAATGTAGACTTTCAGTTTTGTAAAATGAAATGAGGAAAAAGTTGGTTTTTAAAATGTTTTGATTTACTTATGATGCTTTATAAGTGAATAATGATATGATGCCTTTTGAAGTGAATGTGGCGATCGAACGTAGCTCACCCTTATCATAGGATATGTACTAGAATAACCTCCAGGCATCCCGATGTGTACCCTACAGTATAGGGGCGCAACATATAGGTCGTATCAGAGCATGGTTGGCATCTGTTGGGATATATAGAAATGTTAAGCACGAAATATCATGAGAAGTACAAAAAATGATTGAAATTTATTGCTTGATATAGATCATCCGCTCTAGGTGATCAAAGTGATCAACCAGTTGACCAAGGATCGGTAGGAGCTAGTAAGGAGTCCTCGGTACCTCAATTTGAGGAGATGCCTCCTAGAGTTCCCAAGAGAAGGGAGAGAAGGTATGATAGGCTACGGAAGCAGGGAGCTGTGGACTTCTATAGCAGCACAGACATTGCTAAAGCCGAAGGATGGCTGGAAAGGATTGAGAGTGTTTTTAATCAGATGGACTGCGAGCTAGATGAGAGGTTCGTCTATACAGTATCCTTACTGCAGGGCCCAGCTTACCAGTGGTGGAAGACTATCCCAGGTAGTACCACCAAGCCTAGCCAGTTGAAGTGGGAAGACTTTCTGAGGGTCTTCAAAGATAATTACATGCCCAAGATCTATTTGGACATGAAGATGAAGGAGTTCTTGAAATTGAAGCAGGTTAGGATGTCCGTGGCTGAATATGTGATTCGGTTTAATGAGTTGATGGGTTATGCTACAGCTTTGATCCCTACAGAAGAAGAAAAATGTAGGAGGTTTGAGTATGGAATCAAGATGGAGATCAGACCAAGGTTGGTGCTTTCAGATTTGGGTACTTTCACTGAGTTGAGAGCTGCTCAGTCAGAATTGAGCAGCTACTGAAAGAGAGATAAATGGAGATTGGGCAAGGGTCTAAAGGGGGGAGGCTTAGTGAGAGTTAGGGCAGTTCTAGCAGGAGTTTTTGTAAGCGCCACAATAGAGCATTCAGACCACCAGGTGGATCCAAGCACAGGGGTAGATCTTCACGGACTCGCAGTGGAAGGGGTGAAGTATAAAATCCGTTTTCAGTATGTGAGCATTGTGAGAGGAGGCATGGTGGTGATTGTTGGAGGGTAACTGGAGCTTGCCGTAGATGCGGCTCTTTTGACCACTGGATCAGAGATTGTTTGCTGCTACAGGAATTCAGTCTGGTAGGAGTGGCAGATTAAGGAGTGAAGCTACTATTTAGTAGAGCAGAGGTAGTGGGACTGGATAGAGGGTTCGTGGTAAAGGTAGAGTGAGCACAGGGAATCCTTCTGTCACGACTGAGGTACAGAGCAGTCGACCACAGTCCCAAGCCTAGGTTTATGCTATGACCAGGAAGGAGGCTCAAGACTCACTAGATGTGGTTGCAGGTGCGCTTCTTATTCATGATTTTGAAGCTTTTGCACTGCTAGATCCTGTATCCACACACTCCTTTATCGCACCACATTTGGCATGTGGGCTGCATTGTGATAGGGAGTTGCTACAGTATGGGCTAGAGGTGAGTACACCTTTAGGTAATACTACTATCATAGGATAGGTCTACAAGGGATGCTTGATTAGGATTGATTAAGCAGAGTTGGTGGCAGACTTGATTATGTACTACAGTTGAGAGAGATAGATATTATCCTAGGAATAGATTGGCTCATTGCTCATAAAACTATCATGAACTGCTATACCAAGATGGTTGTACTGGAATCTCCTGGTCAGTTAAGAGCGATTTTCAGAGGAGTTAGTCAAGCAGTGCCAGCTAGCATGATATCCTTCATGAGTGCACTAAGGTTGATGTAGGGAGGATGTGAGGCTCATCTGGCCCAAATCATTGATACTAGAGTAGAGCAGAGTGTACAAGACATTCCCGTGGTTAGGGAGTTCCTGGATGTGCTTCCCGATGAGCTACCTAGTTTACCATCAGATCGGGAAACAGAGTTTACAATTGATCTAGTTTTAGGTGCTACTCCTATATCTATTCCTCCATATAGGATGGCACTTATGGAACTGAAGGAGTTAAAGGCTCAGCTTCAGGAGTTACTAGAAAAGGGTTTTATTAGACCCAGTGATTCGCCTTGGGGATAACAAAATAGTTCAAAAGAAATCCCCAAAACTAAATCAGCCACTCATGGTCACCACAGCATCATCAACATTTAAATAAAACATTTTACAAAAAATAAAAGAAGTAAAATTGATAGAAATTGCAGCTGCACATTTAGCATATTAAAACTGAAAATCCACCTCCTTTTATCTTTAATAACTTTGATTTAATTTAATTAATCAAATTAAACCAAATTCTAGCCCATTTCTAAATGTTCATTTGGGCTTCTAATTAAAGTAAGCCCAACATTCAATCATAGGCTTTAAAATCTCTATTTGTATTGCAAAAATGTGAAAAATATGTTACGTGTATTGATGTGATGCAGGAATTAAGTGAACCATCGGTGATGGTTACCTCATATGAGTTTACAAAACTCACCCAAAATTGTACGTTGACATTTTCGGACACAAAGAGGATTCTAACTACTGAGAGACCGTACAAGAAGCTTAATTCTTATACTTTTGTGAAGAAATGGCTCAAAGATCAGTCAGCTAGACTGAAGGATTTAGTTAGATCTTTTCTATTTCCTCTTTCATGTAGTACATTTTGTATTAGATTTTGATGCTGTACATGTATAGATCTTGGAAAGATACAATATATGTACATTCAGTATTTAAGAAATGAAATGAGGAAAATTGTTTTTAAAATTTCGTGACTTTCCTGTATAATAGTTGATGTCATGATTAAGTTGGATTAATTACCATGTAATAAAGTGAAAGTGTGATAGTTATCACACCACTGTTATAGGGTATATACCGGAATGTCATAAGGGTGTTCCGAGATGTACCTTGTAGTATTAGGATGGTTACATTATTAGGTGGTATCAACGTATGGTTTGGCATCCATAAGGACATATAGGAATGTTAAGCATGAAATATCATGAGAAATGTTGATAATGGTTGAAGTTCTTATTTATTATAGGTCGTTCGTCATAGGTGAACAAGTGGGAGAATCAGCTGACCTAGGATTTGTAAGAGCTAGTAGAGAGTCCTCTGTACCTCAACCGGAGGTAATGCCTCCCAGAGTCCTCGAAAGAAGGGAGAGGAGGTGGCTGTGGACTTCTACAAAAGTACAGACCTTGCGGAGGCCTAGGGATCGCTGGAAAGAGCAGAGAGGGTGTTGGATCAGATGGACTGCGAGTCAGACGAAAGGTTTGACTACACAGTGTCTTTACTATAGGGCCCAGCTTACCAATGGTGGAAGACTATTCTAGACAGTGCCACCAAGCCTTGCAACCTAAATTGGGAAGACTTTTTGAGGGTCTTCAAGGAGAACTATATGCCCAAAATGTACCTGTATAGGAAGATGAAGGAGTTCTTGGATTTGAAGCAGGGTGGAATGTCAGTGGCAAAGTATAAGATCAGGTTTTATGAGCTGATGGGATATGCTACTGCTCTGATTCCTACCGAAGAAGATAAGTGTAGGAGATTCGAAGATGAGCTGAACGTGGAGATAAGGATAAGATAAATATCTCCAATCTGAGTAGTTTCACCGAGTTGAAAGCTGCTTCGATCAGACTTGAGTAGTTACTAAGACAGGGACAATCAGAGTCTGGGCAAGGATCTAAATTGAAGAGGTACAGTAAGAGTCAGAATGGTTCTAGCAGAAGATTCAGTAAGCGCCAAAATAGAGCTTTCAGGCCACCAGTTGGATTAAGGTAGTCAATATTCAGACAGAGAGATGGTTTTGCACAGACTAGCAGTGGAAGAGGTACAATGCAGAGTCAGTTGTCCCCGTGTTAGCATTGTCGGAAGAAGCACGATGGTGAGTGCTGGACTTTATTAGGAGCTTGCTTCTGATATGGCTCTCTAGAGAATAGAATCAGATATTGTCTTGCTGCTATGAGAATTCAGTCTGGTATGAGTGGGAGATCAAGGAGTGAAGCTACTATTCAATAGAGTAGAGGTAGTGGGACTAGACAGAAAGGCCATAGTAGAGGCAGAGTGAGCCCAGGGAGTCCTTCTGTCAAGACTGAGGTACGGAGCAGCCGACTTCAATCTCAGGCTCGAATCTATGCTATAACTAGGCAAGAGGCACAAGACTCTCCAGATGTTATTGCAGGTGCACTATTTGTTTATGATTATGAGGTATATACATTGCTAGATCCTAGATCTACACATTCATTCATCATATCACATATGACATCTGGGTTGCATTGTGATAGAAAGCTGTTAAAGTATGGTTTAAAGGTGAGTACATCAATAGGTAGTGTACAATGATAGGAGAATTTTGTAAGAGATGTTTGGTTCGGATTGACCAGGTAAAGTTGGAAACATTATCTTAGGCATAAATTGGTTTACTGCACATAGGGCTGTCATGAATCGCTATACCAAGGAAGTAGTATTAAAATCTCTTGGTTAGCCGAGAGCGGTTTTTAGAGGAATTAGTCAAGTGGTGCCAGTTAGGTTGATATCCTTCATGAGAGCATTGAGGTTGATGTAAGGTGGATCCCATTTTATTGATACTAGAGCTGAGCAAAATGTGTAGGATATTCCTGTGGTTAAGGAATTCTTAGATGTGCTTCCCGCTGAGCTATCTAGTTTACCACCAGATTGGGAGATGGAGTTTACAATTGATTTAGTTGCAGGTGTTGCTACTATATCCATCCCTCCATATAGGATGGCACCTAAGGAACTTAAGGAGTTGAAGGCTCAGTTATAGGAGTTATTGGAAAATGGTTTTATTAGACCCAGTGTTTCACCTTACAGAGCTCCAGTGTTATTTGTAAAGAAGAAAGATGGGACTTTGAGGTTATGCATCGATTATAGGCAACTAAATCAAGTGACAGTGAAGAACAAGTACCCGTTGTATAGAATTGATGACTTGCTTGATCAGTTATATGGAGCTCAAGTATTCACCAAGTTATATTTGAGATCAAGGTACTATCAGTTGAAGATAGCTAAGGCTGATGTACCAAAAAGTGCATTCAGGAGCAGGTATAGGCACTTCGAGTTTCTAGTAATTTCGTTTAAGTTAACTACTACCCCAACATCATTTATGGCTTTGATGAATAAGATGTTTTAGCCCCACCTAAAGAGATTTGTAATTGTGTTCATTGATGAAATTTTGGTGTATTCAAAGAATAGAGAAGAGCATGCCAAGCATCTGAGAGTGGTTCTACAGATTATGAAGGAGAAACAGCTATATGCCAAATTTATTAAGTGTAAATTTTGGCTAGATTAAGTAAGGTTTTTGGGAATATAGTGACTGGAGAAGGCATATAGGTAGATCCAAAGAAGATAGAGGCAGTGATAAATTGGGAAGCTCCGAGGAATGTGTCTAAAATCTGAAGCTTCCTAATATTGGTAGGATATTATCGAAATTTTATTGAGGGATTTTCCTTGATCTCAGCCCCTCTGACAAAACTTCTGAGGAATGTAGTGTTCAGATGGGATGAAAAATATCAAGAGAGCTTTGAGGAACTGAAGCATCAGTTAACTATGGCACTGATGTTAACCATTCCATCAGGAACTGGAGGATATATGGTGTATAGTGATGATTCGCATCAAGGATTGGGATTTTTGTTGATGTAGTATGGCAAGGTGATCGCATATGCATCAAGACAATCAACGTCTCACGAGATTAACTATTTAGCATATGATTTAGAGCTAGCTATAGTTGTGTTTGCTCTAAAGATATAGAGACATTATCTTTATAGAGAGACAATCCAGATTTATACAAATCTTAAGAGCTTGACGTATTTGTTAAGTTAGAAGGAGTTAAATATGAGACAGAAGAGATGGATTAAGCTGTTGAAAGATTATGACTACACAATTGAGTACCACCCGGGGAAAGCTAATATGGTGGCTGATGCTTTGAGCAGAAAGTCTAATACTAGTATAACTCAGATTCAGTTATTGATGTTACCAAACTTGATTCATTTGAGAGCTCTGAATGTGGAGTTGAATTTGGTGTAAGATGAGGCCTTGATCGCTGCATTGAAGTTGAGACCGATGTTACATGATAGAATTAGAAAGGTACCGAGTAAAGATCCTAATATGGTGAAGCTTATAGAGAAAGTGAAGATGAGTCCGAATTCTGAGTTTGAATTGAGAGATGAGACACTATGGTTGAAACAAAGGCTGTGTGTTCCTAATGTGGATGATTTGAGGAAAGAAATTCTAGAGGAAGCTCATATGGCCACCTATGCTATGTTTGTGTTTGCTCTAAAGATATGGAGACATTATCTATGCTATGCATCCTGGTACTACCAATATGTATAACACAATGAAGCAACATTTTTGATGGCCTGGAATGAAGAAGTAAATGGCGGAGTATATTTCTATGTGTATGACATGCCAGCAGGTTAAGACTAAGCATTAGGATCCAGTTGTGAAGTTACTTTTGTTTTCTATTCCAGAGTGGAAATGAGAACAAATCACTATAGACTTCATTATGGGATTGTCTAGAACTCCGAGGCAGAATGATGTAATATGGGTTGTAGTGGACAGATTGACTAAGTCAGCCCATTTCTTATCGGTGAAAGAGAATAACTGACTAGATTAGTTAGCCCGGAGATATGTGAATGAACTGGTGAGACTGCATGGGGTTCCAGTGTCCATTGTAACGAACAGGGATCCCAGATTTACTTTAAGATTTTGGAAGAGTTTACAGTCTGCTATAGGTACTAAGTTAAACTTCAGTATAACATTTCATCCTCAAATTGATGGAAGAAGTGAGAGGACAATCAAGACTGTTGAGGATATGCTTAGAGCTTGTGTATTGGAGTTCCAAGGAGCATAGGATCAATATGTGGCATTTATCGAATTTGCATATAATAATCGTTATCACAGTAATATCGGTATGGCTCCATATAAAGCCTTATATTGCAGCAAATGTCAGTCACCACTGTATTGGGATGAAGAGGGTTTGAGAATGGTTGAAGGTCCAGAATTGATACAAGACACGGTAAACAAGGTGAAATTGATTCAAAGCTGAATTAAAATGGCTCACGATAGACAGAAGAGTTATATAGATCAACATCGAAGGGACATGTAATATAGTGTAGGAGAGATAGTGTTTCTGAGAGTGTCATCTTGGAGAGGAGTACTGAGACTCTGTAAAAAGGGCAAGTTAAGCGCTAGGTACATTTGTCCTTATGAGATCATTAAGAGGGTAGGACCTTTGGCCTATAAGTTGACTTTACCAAATGAAATGTCTAAATTGCATAATGCATTTGATGTGACTATGCTTCAAAGATACCGATCAGACTTAACAGATATGATACCAGCTTAGGAGATTGAGGTTGCTAATAACTTAAGTTATGTTAAGGAGTTGATCAAGATAGTGGGGTCTCAAATGAAGCAGCTGAGGAACCAAGTAATTCCATTAGTGAAAGTCCTTTAGAGGAATCACTCAATGAAGGCAATGTGGGAAACAAAGGGGCATATAAGGAGACAATACCCCCACCTGTTTGAACAATCAGGTAAGAATTTCGAGGACGAAATTTCTTTTAAGAGGGAGAGAGTTATAACAGCCCATTACGCATGTTGAGATTAGCATAGTAAATATGAGAGATTATTAATAAATTAGAAAAGACATGTGGTAGGTTTCAAACTAACAAAAATACTTTCCTTTCCCACAAAATACTATAAATAATATAATAGTGAGCAGGGTCGAACCTCAGAGATCAGTGCAGGTTTGTTTACTTGTCATAAATAGGAAAATTAAATAAATATGATTTGAGATTGATTTAATGAACACGAAAAATAATCACGAAAGAAGTGAAAATAAAAGACTAAAGACAATGGGATAAAAGCCTAGCCAAGATACATTTCAGTTTAATTTTGCAATTTGATCACAGATACTAAAGATGTTCTTCATTCATTCGAATAGAAGAGTTATAGCTACAGGTGACGCACTTAGTAACCAGCCTTTTCTTATTTATTCGATAACCCTGGGACGCCCTAACAGATTATTTCTCTAACCATTAGACAACTCCCGAGAAACACTCTGACAAGTTTAATCTATGGCAGCATTAAACACGAAAAGTCCTGTATCCTAGCCAATGCACATTGGAAACACCGTATGGCATTTAAACTAGATTACCCCATTTCATTAAATTCATAATCAAGTTAATTCGCTACTTTCATAGTTCGGCAATCACAGATCTACCTACTATTCAGCAGTATATCATTATGTAAAACAAATAACTGGCCATATTGATCAATTAACACAATAATAATAGAACTATTTATAGCATAGAAATTGAGTAAATATCCGAAATAAACAAAGATAATAAATACAATAAGTCTCAAAAATTGGCTAACAATTAAACATCCATGTACCTTGACTAGAGAGAGTTTAGCTACTCATTACAATAGAGAAAATCATAGTTTTTCTTGGCTGTCCACGTTTTGCAGTCAAAACCATGAAAACAAGTTCAAGAGAAAACCTGTTCTGCCGAAATAACACTTAACCTACATCTATCAAAAGACTCCTTAAATACCCTCTTAATTTGGAAGCTAATAAGCAAACAAGGGCCCCATCTTGTGCCAAAATCTATTATGGTCGAGTCACTATACTCAGGAGTGAATTCCGTCCATTAGGCTCGAGTTCCAACATGACTGGCCCATAATTCTATCAACTTATAAATTTTGCACCATAATTATGGATTATGACATGGCCATGTTGTATTTAATGTCCAGACTTTACCAATATTTCTTTTGCTCCAAAATAGTCACATTTTCTACCATTTCCAATAGCTCCACCTGAAATATGAAAACATACAAAACCCATATAAAAGCATACAAAATATGAAAAATAATTATGCAAATGTACGCAAAGTATGGAGTGAAATACGCAAGTCATCAAAATTCCCCACACTTGAACAATACTTTCCCTCAAGTATTTGATTAGCTCAAAACTTCAAGATCAAATTAAAAACTTTCTAACAATCATTGCAAAACCATAACATAAAACCCAAGATTGTGTGTGTGTGTTCTTCAATGCATATTCTATCAATAATAGGAAATCAACTATTTTGTCTATAATAATAATTAAAACAAAAACTAGAAAAGAGACTAAAAAATAGAGATGTCACTTATACATGCATGTTCCCACCAGTTTATTCATATATTTTCCTCTTTTTTTTGGTACTTTGCTGTTTCACTCACTTAAACATTATATTTCAGTTTCTCTGTTTCCTTCTCAAGGTAGATTCACTAGTAGGCACGAAGACCGAACACTTTTGGTGATTGTCTCTGGCTAGTCATGAATTACCTATTTCAAAGGTGCTTTGCATACTCATAACCTTGATTAAGGACATAGGAGTAGATTATTTAGAGACTTTACAAACTTTTGAGTGTAGCAAAAGTATTTTGTTTATTTTATTATTATGATTATTTTTTGTGGTGAAAAACACACAAATAAATGAACATAAATATTTTACAGTCAAAAATCTAATCACCATTCTAAATATTACAAGACAAACATAAGTATTCATTCATAATGCGATAGAATATATATGAAGTGTGCATGATAATAATCATTAGGTCTTAGTCAACAGCTAAGTAATTTTAACAAAACACACCTTCTTTTAGTTTTTTTTAAAGAATTGAGCTTCTCAAACAAATTTTAGGCAAGAATGTTCTTAAAACATGTCAAAAGTTATCAATTTAAATTTCAGTAGCAGGGATTTGCAAAAACTTTTATGCATGATGAATGAATGCAAACAAGAATGTAACTTAGAAGATAATTTAGCAAACAGCTCTGCCTGAGCGTTATAACATGGCCATGTTATAATTCTGGTAGAAATGTTAACGTAAAACATTCATGCAGATCATGCAAGTGAAGACAAAAGGAAAACATGAATATATAATTTTTTTAGACAAAATGCAGCATTGTAATGTTAATGCAAACAAAATGAAATGCAAAGCTAAGCGTTCCCCTCCCCACACTTGAATATTACATTTCCCTCAATGTATAAAAATGCAAACATAGCAAATTAAAAGAGTAAAAAGGGGAAAAGAAAGCTTCACTAAGTGCATCAAGGTGAAGTTGGAAATGGCAGATTGCCGTGACCAGCGCAGCTAAACAACATAACAATATTACGCTCCATTTTTTTCATCAGCTATTTGGTACTTAGCACACAATATTCAACCGATTTTCATCATGTAAAATAGTAAAAATTTCTTGAACCAAATAAGATCAATTTAATAGCACAAAAATAGAAAACAACACATAAAATTGGCACTGAAAATTGCAAAAGAAAAATACTGAAAAATGAAACCAACTGAAATAAACAAAACAAAACAAACATTGAGTTGCCTCCCAAGAAGCGCATTTGTTTTATATCATTATCTCACGCGTGTTGCACTCAAGTATATTGAGGTTCATTCATGTAATTAACCTCTACTGAGTGGGCCTCAAATCCTTCGTAGAAAGGTTTTAGACGTTGGCCATTAACCTTGAAGGTTTTACTGGTATCTATGCTCTGAATGTCAACTGCTCCATGCACATAAACTTTAGTAACTATAAAAGGTCCAGTCCACTTAGATCATAACTTATCTACAAAAAGCTTAAGGGTGGAATCAAACAACAAAATTTTTTAGCCTACCTTGATGATTTTCGTCACAATCTATTTGTTATAAAAGGCCTTCGTTTTAGCTTTGTATATAATTGCATTGCCATAGGCTTAATTTCGAATTTCTTCAAGTTCTTGGAGTTGGAGCTTGCACTGCTGTCCTTCCTCGTCAAAGCTCATGTTACATGCTTTAACTGCCCAAAATGCATGATGTTCAATTTCAACTGGCAGGTGGTAAGCCTTGCGATAAACAAGTTGATATGGTGACATGTTTAACAGCGTCTTGTAAGTGGTTTTGTACACCCATAAAGTGTCCTCTAGATGTTGACTCTAATCTTTTCTATTAATACTAAAAGTTTTTCCAAGATCTCCCTATTAGTTTTTTCCAAGATACTCTTGATCTCTCGCTTAGACTCCTCCACTTGGCCATTCGTTTAAGGGTGATAGGCTGTAGAGGACCTGTGCGTTACGCCGTATTTTCTAAAAAGTTCTTCGACAACTCTGTTATAAAAATGAGTACCACAATTGCTGATAATAGCTCTTAGCATGTCAAACCTGACAAAGATTTTAAACTTGACAAAATCGACAACAACCTTAGCATTGTTAGTACGAGTATGTTTCGCCTCAATCCATTTTGAAACATAGTCGACAACAAGCAAAATATATTGGTATCCAAAAGATGATGGGAAAGGTCCCATGAAATCAATTCCCCAAATATCAAATACTTCATATACAATGACAGGAACTTGTGGCATTTAATTCTTTCTGACAATATTGCCAGTCATTTGGAACCTATCACAAGCTTTGCAAAATGCATATGAATCTTTAAATATTTTAGGCCAATAAAAACCAGATTCTAGCACTTTTCTAGCATTTATAGTTGGTCCAAAATGACCACCACATGCAGATGAGTGACAAAAGTGTAAAATAGAAGGATTTTCAGTTTCAGGAACGCACCTTCTTATAATCTGATCGGAACACATTTTTCAGAGGTATGGACTGTCCCAAATATAGTATTTGGTGTTACTTTTGAGTTTATTTCATTGAGCATATATGCTACCGACTGGAGAACTGATTTTTGGTGATGAAATTAACTAAATCAACTAACCATGGATTACGACATGGCCATGTTGTATTTACCGAAAAAAGTTGTTCATCAGGAAACTCATCTGCTACTTTTGTAGTTTGTGCTGGCAGATTCGTGAGGCGACTCAAATGATCTGCTACTAAGTTTTTAGCCCTTCTTTTGCCTCGAATCTCAAGGTTAAACTCTTGCATTAGCAGAACCCAGCGAATGAACCTTGGCTTCACTTCTTTTTTGTTCATAAGATACCTTGATGCAGCATGATCTGAATAGACAATGACTTTCGTGCTTAAGAGGTATGACCTGAATTTTTCAAGTACGAAGATCACAGCGAACATTTCTTTTGCTATGGTTAAATAATTCTGCTGAGCATTATCCAATGTTTGTGAAGCATAATAAATTACATGGGGATCTCGTCCAACCCATTGCCCAAGAACAACCGTTAATGCATAGTTGCTAGCGTCACACATTATCTCGAAAGGAAGATTCCAGTCTGGTGCCTTAATAATAGGTGCGATAACCAACTTTTCTTTGATTATGTCAAATGCTTTCTTGCAGTCCTCCCTAAACTCGAATGGCACATCTTTTTTGCAAAAGACAACTCATGGGTTCAGCTATCTTTGAGAAGTCACAGATGAATCTCCTGTAAAAAATTACATGTCCCAAAAAAGAGTGAACTTCCCGCTAATTTGCGGGGTAAGGCAGAGAACTAATGACATCAGTTTTAGCCTTATCAAATTAGATTCCTTTTTCAGAAATGACATGTCTTAAGATGATTCCCTTATCTACCATAAAATGACATTTTTCAAAGTTCAGCACAAGATTAGTTTCAATGCATCTTTCTAATACTTTTTGCACATTTGTTAAACATGATGCAAAAGAATCTCCATACACAGTAAAGCCATCCATGAAACCCTCAATTATTTCTTCAACATATTCAGAAAAAATACTTACCATACATCTCTAAAATATTGCTGGAATGGTATGCTTTTGTATGTGAATGTGCCAAAAGGACATGTAAATGATGTCTTCTCTTGGTCTTCTGGCGCCACTAGAATCTGATGGAAACCTGAATAACCATATAAACAATAGTAATGTGAGCGACCAGAAAGTCTCTCAAGCATTTGATCAACAAAATGTAAGGGAAAATGATCTTCACGGGTGGTAGCATTTAATTTTTGATAATCTATGCTCACCCACCAACCATTTTGAACTCTAGTGGGAACAAGTTGTTGGCCCCCAAAATTTTTCGTTAAATTAAGCATAATAGTTTATGAAATAAGCATGAGATTTGAATTTTTGCCTTAAAATAATTTTTGGGATCATTATAGAATCATTTTGGGAGATTAATTATTTATTACAATATGAGTGAAATTTTATTTCGCTAGTTAGTGAAATAAATGCATAAGAATAAATTGAGGCCATTTTTGGCATGTAACTTAAGTATCAAAAGGGCCTAAGCTTATAAGGAATAGTAAAGTAGACTTTTGAGACTCATTAAGGGTACATTGGAAAAAGGAATTACTGTCTTGCTGTATTAGAAGAGTGAAAAACGAAAATGGGAGAGAAAAGAAGAGAAAGAAAAGAAGAAGAGAGGTTTTGAAGAAGAGTAAAAAGAATAGAGCTTTTAACTAGGTCACAATTTTTCTGAGGTTAAAAGAGAGAATTTGAGGTTACTCAAGGAGGGAAAAAGAAAGAGGAAGGGAAGAGCTTTCTAGAGCCAAGAATCTCATTATCTGGTAAGGATTCAAGGTAAATCGATTTTAATCTCTTGAAGTTTTGAAAGGTTTTGGTTCAAAGAGCTTAAGAAATATATGGGTTAAGTATTCTAGAATCCATTTTAGTGAATCTGTATTATGGGTTAGTCAAATCCAAATTTCTGTTGAATGGGAGTTGTTTCTTTTATGAAGGAAATCAAGGAGGAGTTAAAAAGGGGCAAAAGAATCAAGAGGAAAGACATCTGTAAATCCAATACCTAAGCAGATAAGGATTTTTAAGGTAGGTTACAGTTTTATGATGAACCAATAAGCCATAAACGTTTTCTTTTAATGTGAATTTGTTTGTTCTTTGTTTGTAATAGCAAAAAGGTATATATGTTGCTGCATGTTTTAAAAACAAAACTGTTTTCTTCAAAAAGTTTCAAATTTATGAAATCATGTTTTCGGATATGAAAAGCAAGTTTCCAAGAGTTGCCATTTTGGGCAGTAAGTATTCAAGATCATGAAATATATGTGTTATGTGGGTTTATTGTGGTCCCCCAAGTTAAGTCAAGTGTACTTGTCTAAAGGCTTCTCCCGCCTACCTACTAGTATCATGGAGCTCCTTCATGGACTCCCATAAGTTCACGGCTACACAAGACCATAAATTGGAATTACGATAGTACGTTCTATTCACGGCTACACAGGACCTTTAAGGGAAATACGTAGTATATTCTGTTTTGGATCTACCCAAACCATTCTGATGTGCTCATGATTTGTTTTACAAGATGAATGCATGCATGGTTTGTAACTGAACATATTTTATGTGCGCAAAAAGGTTTTCTACTTGTTCCTAAATTATAAACCTGTTACCCACGAGCTTTATGTGCGCAAAAAGGTTTTCTGCTTGTTCCTAAATTATAAATCTGTTACCCACGAGCTTTAAGTTCACCCCCTCCAAATTCTGTCCAATTCAAGTGAAGAACAAGAAAGTGAGTAAATCAAGAGATAGGGCAGGACCCTATTTTGCATGTTTTCTTTTGTATTCTTAAGATTGATTTTTGAGATTTTAAGGCTTTAGCCACCTTTCAAGTTTTATTGGTTTAAGTGTACTGATGTATTATGACTTATAAGATTATTAAAGCCTCGTAAAACAAATATTCGTTTGAGGATGAATGAAATATATGGATGATTCTACGCATGATTATGATAACTGTTAAGTTTCACGTTGCATGATTAAATAATTTTGAGGTTTGAGAAGCGATTGATGTTTACGTTGGGTGATTCTGACCTGAGAGTTGAATGAATGAGAGTGGTTGAGAATGTTGATGGATTGCAATAAATAAGGTAAATGCAAAGGAAAAATACAGTGGAAGAATATCATCTGTGATGACGTCACAACGCAGAGGTAAAGGAAACTTAGAAGGAGAAGTATCATCTGTGCTGACATTAGAACACAGAGGCAAGGAGGAATAAAGAGTAAAAGTATCCTCTGTGCTGACATTAGAACACAGAGGGAAAGAGGAATAAAGAGTAAAAGTGTCCTCTGTGCTGACAACAGAACACAGAGGGAAGAAGAAATAAAGAGTAGAAGTATCCTCTGTGCTGACGTTAGAACACAGAGGAAAATATGAATAAAGAGTAGAACTATCGTCTGTGATGACGTCAGAATACAGAGGACACGTCATCATATAGAAGATAGAACACAGAGGATAGACCACAGACGATAAGTGGTCAACACAGAAGATAAAAGTCAACTACAGAGGATAGAACATAGAGGATAGACCACAGACGATAAGTGGTCAACTGCGAAGATAAAAATCAACTGCAAAGGATAAAACACAGAGGATAGAACACAGATTATAGGCCAACCACAGAGGATAATGAGGAGTTAAGAAGTTGTATTAGTTGAAGAGTATCGTCTGTGTTACTGTTCACGAACTTCAGCTGTGTTACTATTCACGGTCTTCGTCTGTGTTACTGTTTATAGACTTTTTCTGTGTTACTGTTCACGACTCCTTATGTGTTACTGTTCATAGTTTATCTTCTTCCCTATTTTTGACCCTTCAGAAAATACAATTGGTCTTTGAGGTCTTCATGAAAGTTGTAGCTCTTTAAGTCCTCTTTCAAACTATTCAAAGAAACATTAAATTGGATGCCTATAGAAAAAGTTATACTAATATCCTGAAGCAGGTATATGTGTAAAATTACGGACTCACCAACGCTCTTCCTTGAGGTATTCAGGTTGAAATGGAGTATTGGACTAGTCAACCATTTAGCTGCAGGTTAACTATCAACAATCAGACCTTTCAGTTGGATAAATGGATTAGTCGACTATTCGAAGAGCAGAGCTGAGCTTAGAAAGGGGAGTTTTGAAAGGAAGTATGGTTGATGAATGTATGTTATCCAAAGGCAATCGCTGGGCTCCGGAAGGTCGACGTCATATGGTATCAGAGGAAACATGAAAGTTAGACTTCGAAAATGGGTTCTAACATCTTATGGTATCAAAGAAAGAAGATGAACCGATAATAATTAAGGTATTTTTCATTGTGAGCATAACTTTTACGATAGACGTCCAATTGAGGGTTTCTTTAGCTAGTTTGAAAGGGAATTGCAAGAACTACAACTTTCAGGAAGATATCAAAGGCCAATTATATCGTCTGGTGGGTCAAAAATAGGACAGAAGACAGACATGAACAGTAACCCAAACGATAGCGTGAACAATACCACAGACGAAGTCTGTGAACAGTAACACAGACGAATCCTTCAACTAACATAACCTCTTAACTCCTTCGTCTGTGAACAGTAACA
>JANZXR010002189.1:0-17282 GCA_027575705.1 Erythroxylum echinodendron | reverse complement strand
CTTTGTTTTTCCATCCAAATAAAAACGAAAGATGATAGAACTTACCTAGAACAAGTTGCTTTCTCTTCTTCTTCTTCCTTTCCTCTCTTCCACATCATTTTCGTTTCTTCTCCTCTTAAGAGTAAGACTACTCTTTCTTCTTCCCATTTATACTCTTTATAGATGTGAAATGTCCACTTTATCTTAACATTAGATAACGGGATGTTACAAGTCTCCCCTCCTTAAGAAATTTTGCCATCGAAATTCTTACCTGATTCATCGAATAGCTAGAGATATTGTTTCCTCATGTGCTCCTTCATTTCCCAAGTCGCTTTCTCACTCGAGTGATTATTCCAAAGGACTTTCACCAGTGGAATTGCTCGGTTTCTTAACTATCTTGTTTGATATTGATATGTGTTTAATTGTTGATACATTTAATCATTTATACTTATCGATTAATTATATGAAATTGCTTAAGATACTCACTTTAATTCATATATGATTTTAGGTACAATTTGGAAGTAAAGAAATTAAAGTGCATTGAAAGCATGACAATTAGATCAATTTTTAGAAATTAATATTCACTTGTCTTCATGGAGTAAGAAGAAGAAAATTAGAGCAAGAAGGAAAAAAAAGGACAACCAAGAAGCTGTTGGGAGGTGAGCAAAAGGGCATTATATGTTGGAAGCATAAGGAGTAAAACTACAAAGCAACATGGAGGAGCAAAACATATGCAAATGACGACGCACAGATCCAAGATTTTCTGCTTAAAATACAACATAAAACGCAGACAAGAGTTGCGTGGTGAAAGGGAGAAATGCATAAGAGGGAAGCAAGGGTTTTGCATGAACAGAGAGGGCTAGGACCAAAGACACAAGACTTTATTCGTCCCATCAAAGGAAAAGTAAAGTGGAAGGGGGGGAGGGCAGAAGAAAACAAGTGAGGAGTGGTGTAAGTTGAGAAATAGAAGATAGTGGTGTGGTGGTAGGAAATAGAGAAGAAGGGTGGAGGCAGAGAAGAAAGGAATGGAGATGTGAATAGTATCGTGAGACATATATCTTTATTTGTCACATCGTATAAATAGTATAGTGAATAGTGAGTGAAATAGAAGAGAGCAAAAGCTTGCAGTGATTGAGGTTTGAAGGGGGTTTCAGTTAGGGTATTAATAGGGATTGAAACATTCTTCTGGAAGAGGCCTCTAGAGGAGTAATAATCTGACACAGGTTTGGAGGCGACATCGACGTCTATGACCCAGGTTAAGTATATTTTTATTTTTTTATTGTTTCTTTCTCTCATTAGAAGTTTATTGTGTTTTCCTATGTTAATTGATTTAGGTTTTGTAAATGGATAATCAGACTTTCGTTATTCTTTTATTATGAACGGATAATTTTAATGCATTCATTGAATTGTTTGATTGCATACCCATTGCTAGAATTTTGATATAATCCATAACTGTTATACTGAAATTCAAGTGTAGCGACTAATGATTCGTAATCATTAGGGATAACATGACCTAGATTAAATGACACATCGTATGTGGTTATTGCCTTGATTAATAAGTTTTCCTAATTCTTAGTGCTACTGCCTAATTAAATATAGAGATTGCATCCTAGGTTATTTGGTGGCTAGGTTTAATTAACGATTGTATCTTTATTAAATAAAACCTAAGGACAACTCGGGTTAATTATTAACCCATAATTAATAGTTTCTAGGAGAGGTTTGAGAACAACAATTTAGTAAAATATGCTTAATTAGGGTGTAGGCCGAGATTGAGCCAAAGAACCAGATCCCTACTGAATTCCCCAATTTTATCATTTTTTTTGTATATTTTGTTTAATTTGTTTTTATTAGTTGGTTTCATTTTATTTTCTTATTTCAAAATCCAAAACCCCCCATTAGCTTAACATTAACTAATTTTGTTCCATAAGCTAACCGAACACTCCCTGTGGGATCGACCTAAACTCATCACTGCTACAGTAGTAGCCTAGTTATTTTATTTTGAATAGCATTACGACATGCTGCTTAGATATCCCACTATCTTGATCGGCTCCTCAATATAACTCAAGTTACTAGCTGCTTTAATCTCTTGAGCTGGTAACACATGCATTGGATCAGACTGATATCTCTTGAGTATACTCACATGGAACACGCTGTGTATCTGAGACATCTCATTCGGTAAAGCTAATTTTTATACTAGTGGTCCTATTCTCTCAATGATCTCATAAGGACCAATATACCTAGGGCTCAACTTACTCTTTTTACTTAACCTCAACGCTCATCGCTAAGGTGATTCTCTCGGAAACACTTTGTCTCCAACACTATATTGCATGCCTAGTCGATGCTAATCCATATAGCTCTTCTGTATTTTGAGCTGCTTTAATTCTGTTTTAGGTCAATTTCACCTTATCTATAGTATATTGTATCAATTCTGGGCCTTCTACTATTCTCAAACCCTCTTCATCCCAATACAAAGGCGATCAACATTTTTTGCTATACAATGCCTCACACTGTGCCATTTTGATACTACTGTAATAGTGGTTATTATATACAAACTTAATCAAGGCTATATACTGATCCCATACTCCTTAAAATTCTAATACACTTGTCCTGAGCATATCCTGAATAGGGTTAATTGTCCTGTCACTCTGTCTGGCTGTTTGATGATGAAATACAGTACTGAAGTTTAACTTCATACCCATAGCTATCTGTAGACTCTTCTAGAATCTTGAAGTGAATCTGGGATCCTTGTCTAATACAATGGACACTAGAATCCCATGCGGTCTAACTACCTCATTTATATATCTTCGAGCTAACTGATTTAGTGAGTTATTTTCTCTCCTTGGTAAGAAATTGGCTGACTTAGTAAATTGGTCCACCACTAAACATATAACATCATTTTACTTTGGAGTCTTTGGCAATCCCATTACGAAATCCATGCTAATTCGTTCTCATTTCTATTCCAAAATAGGTCACGAATGAAGTTTCCCAAATGGAGCCTGATGCTTAGCCTTAATCTACTGGCATGTTAAACACTTAGCTATATATTCTACTACTTGCTTATTTATCCCTAGCCACCAGAAATGCTACTTCAGCGTGTTATAAATCTTGGTGGTACCAGGATGTATAGCCTAAGTTGCTACATGCGTCTCCTCCATAATTTCCTTTCTTAAATTATCAGTATTAGGCACACATAACCTCTACTTTAACCACAGTGTCTCATCTCTTAGTTCAAACTCAAAATCTAGATTTATTTTCAACTTCTCTATAAGCTTCACCATTTCGAGATCTTTACTCTAAACTTTTCTAATTATGTCATATATCATCAGTCTCAGTTTCAGTGTGGCTATTACTGTTTCATTATGCTCTAGATTCAACTCCACATTTAAAGCTCTCAATTGAACTAGACTCAGTAACCTCAATATCTAAATCTAAGCTACACTGCTATTTGACTTTCTAGTCAAAGTATCAACCACCACGTTAGCTTTTCTCGGATGATACTCAATTATGTAGTCATAGTCTTTCAACAGCTCTATCGATCTCTTTTGTCTCATATTTAACTCTTTCTGACTCAACAGATACTTCAAGCTCTTATAATCAATATATATTTGGAAAGTTTTTCTATACAGATAATGTCTCCATATCTTTAGAGCGAAAACCACTGCAGTAAGCTCTAAATCATGTATTAGATAATTACTCTCGTGAGACCTTAATTGTCTCGATGCATATGCTATCACCTTAAAATACTGCATCAATACACATCCTAATCCTTCATACGAAGCATCACTGTATACTACATATCCTTCAGTTCCTGATGGAATAGTCAACATCGGTGCCATAGTTAACCAATGTTTCAGTTCCTCAAAGGTTTTCTGATATTCTTCATTCCATCTAAAAACCACATTCGTCCTTAGAAGTTTAGTTAGTGGGGTTGAGATTAATGAGAATCCCTTGACAAACCTTTGGTAATATGTAGTTAATCTTAGGAAACTCCAGATTTCAGACACATTCTTTGGAGTTTTCCACTTCATCACTACCTCTATCTTATTTGTATCCACTTGTATGCCTTGTCCAGTTACTATATGACCTAGAAACACCACTTGATCTAGTCAAAATTCACATTTACGGAATTTAGCATACAACTGTTTCTCTCTTATAATCTGTAGAATTACTTTCAATTCTCAGCATGCTCTTCTCTACACTTTGTATACACTAAGATGTCATCTATAAACACTATCACAAAACAATCTAGGTAGGGATGAAACACCCTCTTCATCAATGTCATAAATGTAGCTTCTGAACGCACTTTTTGGTACATCAACCTCTGTTATTTTCAACTGATAGTACCCAAATCTCAATTCCAACTTAGTGAACAACTGAACTCCCTATAATTGATCAAGCAAATCATTGATTCTAAGCAACGGGTACTTGTTCTTCGCTGTTACCTGATTCGGTTGCCTATAATCAATACATAGTCTTATAGTTCTATCTTTCTTCTTCACGAATAATACTGGAGCTCCTTATGGTGATACACTGGGTCTAATGAAACCTTTCCCAATAACTCTTGCAATTGATCCTTTAATTACTTTAGTTCCACTGGTGCCATCCTATATGGAGGAATAAATATAGGAGAAGTACCTAGAGCTAGATCGATCATGAGCTCTGTATCCCTATCTGGAGGTAAACCATATAACTCAGCGAGAAACATATCTAGGAATTCCCTATGGTGATGTGTCAAACCAATAAAAATAAATTCCTACTTTAGAACATTTAAACGAGCAAGTGGTAAATAGGGTCAAACCACAGAGGTTGAACCACAGAGACCAATGTAACAATTGTTTATTTGTGCAAAAACGATAAAAATAAATAGAATTGATTTAGGAATGATTAATTTTAGAACACGAAATAACAAAGAAAGCAATTAAAAATAAAGATTAAAAATAGTATAAAGAAAGGCCTAGCCAAGGTACTCCTTTGTTTGATAATGTAATCTGATCATAAACTTAAAAACATAAATTCAGCTCATTCTTATAGACAAAGTTATAGCAGATAGTGAATAACACATAACTACCAATCCATTCGTAATTATTTGATAACCTCAAGTAAGGCTCCACAGATTATTACCCTAACCAATTAGACTACTCCCGAGTAAAGCGCCGCATAATATAATTTATGGTAACAGTAGACTCTAATGGACCTTTGTCTTAGTCAACAGAATTAGAGAAGCCCCAATCTATTTAGATTAAATAGTTTAATCTTACTATTTTCTTAATTGAAATTAATTCGTCACTTCGATAGATAAGAATCACCGATTCACTAATCTATTCGGCAATTTATCATCAAGTCAATCAAGTAACAGGCCTCATTAATCAACAAACACGGTAACAATAAATCGATTAAAGCACAGAGATCAAACAAACATAAGAGATAAACAAAAGCAACCAAACCGAAGGAGTCTCACGAATTTTGTTAATCGAACATTAGATACCTTGTCTAGATGAAGAGTTAGCCACGTATAGCAATGGCAAAAGACATTATTCTTAGAGAAGGGTTTTCTATTTTTCATACACAAAAGCTGCTGCTGTTTTCTAAATTCTCATTCTGATCCCCTTAATTTCCAAATTGAGGCTATTTATAGTCAAGGTTTACTCTTTACAATAACCAAAATGGCACCCAATAAAATATGAAAATAAAGCTTCAATGGACTACAAAATAACTTGACTTTGTCTAGCACTGGCTACGTCATTCAGGCCTATATCCCAAGGTAATTAATCCAAAATTCGCAGGTAGCAATCTGCCAGCATCATAGCACATACAACATGGTCATGTTGAAATTCTATCCAGTTCCAAATTAGCCAAATTCACTGTAAATCGCATCGCTTCGGTATTTCATTAGCTAGAACATACAAAGACACGAATTACCATAGAAACACAAGCAAAACATCACACAAACATATCAAAAGAACGTATAACAAACACAAATAACATGCACAAAATGCAAGTTATCAAAACTCCCCATACTTAAATAGTATTTGCCCTCAAGTATTCAATCAACTCAAATTATCAAGACAATTCAACATCGTATCACAATTCTTTCAACCGCACTTATCACTTCGTAAGTTAATGTATGCAATCCAGAATTAATGAAACAAACCCATGAATGTCGATATCCTAATTAATTAGGAATTTTAACTACTTCAGAAATGCCCAAGTAAAAAGTAATAACATACACACACTCGCAATGTTTCACTCATTCTCTCATGTGAAATTTGGGTGTTGGTGTTTCTCTCAAAAATCCAACACAAACCTGCTCTTTCCATAAGACTGACATGAGTTCAAATCTCTACCACTAGCTCAGGTTTAAAACCCACACTAGTCAGCTAGGTCTTTTAATGGGTTGTAATGGGGCTAGTTGATTACCAAGAAAATTGAGTTGAGAAGATCAGAATATGTACTATGTAGACACACGCCAAAAACTTCAATTTTAAGTTAACAAAAAATAAAAAGATTAAACCATTAAGCTTGTTTCGCCCATGTATACCATATAGCTGATCCATCATTCACTTAACTTCAATTATTGTAATGAAGTTGAACCAAGGCTACTAAAACTACCTCTCATGCATTTATTCACATAATACTTTCCTTTTTGTTGTTTTTCTTTTCTCGGCTTTTCGCCTTCGTTTTTTCTTCTTTTCTTGTAGTGACTAAACATTGGCATACATGATATATAATTACATATACTACTTGGTAATTCTTCTCAACTAGGTGCAAAAGTCGGGGCTTGAAAGAAGAGGTCACAGGTTAAAATAGGGTTCCTTTTTTTTAATGTTAAAACAAAGAAAAGGTCTGGGCTTAAGGGGGTTGAACTAGGATATAAAATTTTTAGGTTGGATTTTGAAAGAAAATGGATGGCAAGGGGCTGCACAAATAATGCCTTGGCTTTATTCTAGTGTACGAAATGTGGTTTTGAGTAGAACTTATGCCAGTTTCTAGCAGGGGAAAAATGTGTGCGCTCTCTGAAGGAAAACTAAAGTGCATGTAAAGTTGCACTCTCTATCCTATGTCTCAAAAATCTCACAGTGTGTTTAGTGTGGATGTATGCCTATTATTTTCTAAAGGGTGCAAGCAACTGAAGCAGTCGGTTTAATTCCAGTACAAACGCTAATTCCAGTCATGATAAGACAGGATCAAGAAAAGGTCAATTAGGCCAAAGTATCTAACGGTTCAAGTTTCCT
Source organism: Erythroxylum echinodendron (assembly GCA_027575705.1). Classification (NCBI taxonomy): domain Eukaryota; kingdom Viridiplantae; phylum Streptophyta; class Magnoliopsida; order Malpighiales; family Erythroxylaceae; genus Erythroxylum; species Erythroxylum echinodendron. The sequence continues at coordinate 10,071 of JANZXR010002189.1, read as the reverse complement.
GAACAAATAAGGTAAGATTGTTTATAAAAACATGTTTAAAAGAAATTAAATTAAGTTTTCCAGAATGGGGATTTCCAAAATATTTTGTATGATGAATATATGAAAAAAATAAATAATAAAATAAAATAACCAAAACAGTATCAAACATGACATTAAAAACAAAAATTGTAAAATAGAAAAATCTGACAAAACAATTAAACAACAAACCAACAATCATGCAAATAAAACAAACAAAGACAAATAATTGAAACTTTCCCCTCCCCACACTTAGACTAAACATTGTCCTCAATGTTAGCAAATGAAAGACAAGAATAGTAAAAAGTAAAAAACAAGAGAAAGCTTCTCTAAGTGACGCGCTAAGGGGAAGGTGGAAATGGTGGGTCGCTATGACTAGGACACTTGAATCAGTGGGCGATGTTGCGCTCAATCTTTGTGACTTGAGATTGTAACTTATTAACCAAACTTTACAAAGTTCCTTGTCGACACTCCAATCGTCCTATTTGTTCCATAAGTACTATAGATGGAGCTCGAGAGGGTTTAACTATCCCAACATCCAGTGGTGGGATCACAAACTCTCCATCGGCTAATGAACGAGTAACTTGTATGTTACAAAGAGCACTCATATCCAAGGCTAGGACTTGTGGTCTCGAGGTTTATAGATGAAGAAAATTAAGATTAAAATCACACAATTTGACAACAAGCTACACAATCATAGATCCCAAAGTCAGTGGGTGTGTACGATGTGCCAAGATGTATAAAATATGCGTTATATAAAAATAATCAATATTATCTTTCATGCCATTCTGAGCACACCATAAAAGAAAGAGCTTTGCTTTAGAAATCACATGTACGTTATTGGCTTTTCTAGAAAATTAAACACTAAAGAGCGTTGGAAAAGCCTATACATGGGATCAGTCAAAGAATTAGCCTTAGACGAGCTAGGATTATACATTTGTGGATCTACGGACAGCACTGAATAAGTCTCCTTCTCATTATACCAGTCAGGTTAATCAAAAAAAATTAATATAGGAAAAATGAGAAAGCTAAGAACCGGTTACATTTATAGACATAGAAAAATGACGCTCTAAAATCCTGAATCGAATAGTAGCAGGTGTAGTGATATCAACGTCAATAGGCATTTCAAATCTAAAGGAATTATATAAATCCCAAACTAGTTCTTTAAAAATAGGCAGCCACAAATCCACAAACACATCCAATCTAAAATTATCTACTAAAGACCTAAACTGAGATTGTAAATTAAAGTAAATTAAGCAAGGTTTGTCAACATACCGACCTGGGCAAATCATTTTCCCCTTAAGTTGTTTGAGCAAACAGATATCTGCGGCATCTTCGTAGCCAAGATTTTTCTTTTGGCCATGGGCTATGAGAATGTTCCTTTGAATGTATGGACCACATTTGGACCAATAATGGCGTCGATGCTCTTTAGTTACAACCTCTATTTCTTCTTCTTCAATGGCATTTTGCTCTTCTTCAATTTCATTGTCGGTACTAGAAGGTGGTGGAGGTGTTACTGAAACTTGGTGTTTATGAGTGGAACGTCGAGGTGGTTCATATTTTTTGGGTTGCTCATCACTGCCAGTTTGCAAGATAGCTGTAAGTGGAGGTCGATCACGAAATCTTTCCATGAGCTTAGTCACCTTCATAGTGAAATGGTTTGGGTGTTGATGGGAGGTGTGGTGACGATTGGGTGTTGTAAGTTTTGGGCATCGTGTGATGGGAGAAGAAGAATTAATGGGTTTTAAGCATCAACTATTTTAAAAGTGTGGGTTGTAAATTTGGACAGAATAAAATACCCTCCCCACACTTGATTTAAAACTATGGCCAAAAATTACAACCATGCCACCTTGCCTGAATTGCTGCTGGTTAACTCAATTTTTTTAATTTTCTATGTATTTACGCAAACCATTTAGTCAACCAACTCTCAAAATTTTTTTCTTACTTCACCATTGCAATGATCAGACCATGCTGTCCTGCAAAATAATAAAAACCTCTTGACCAAGTGATATCCAACAACAAGAAAATGTTGGAACAAAATTAAAAAAGAAAATGTCAAAAAAAAAACCTGATAGAATTATGAACAACTAAATATTAAAATACGAAGAACAAGATGAAAGCAAACCTTGGGTTGCCTCCCAAGAAGTACATTTGTTTAACGTCGTTAGCTCGACACAGGCCCCATTTAGTTATAGAGAGGTTCAGTCAAAGACTTAACTTCAACTGAATAGGATAAAATTCTTCATAAAATGGCTTCAAACGATGGCCATTCACCTTAAAATTTTTTCCTGTTTCCATGCTTTGAATATCCACAGCACCGCAAGGATAAATCTTTGTTATTACAAAAGGTCCAATCCACTTGGATCGTAATTTCCCTATAAAAAGTTTCAAAGTCGAATTAAATAAAAGTATCTTCTGTTCGACTTTAAACTTCTCGGCAAGCTGCTTATCATGAAATGCTTTAGTTTTGGCCTTATATGTAACAGCGTTGTCAAAAGCATGGTTCCGTAGTTCTTCCAATTTTTGAATCTGCATGTTCCTTTATTGCCCAGTAGCATCAAAATTCATGTTGCACTGCTTCACAACACAGAATGCTCGATGCTCAACTTCTACTAGCAAATGACAGGCTTTACCATAAACAAGTCTATAAGGAGACATATTTAATGGCATTTTTGTAGGCAGTACGGTAAGCCCAAAGAGCATCATCCAAACGCCAGCTCCAGTCTTTCCTGCTAAAATTCACAGTTTTCTTCAAAATACTCTTTACCTCTGGATTGGACAATTCAGCAAACCTATTGGTTTGAGGGTGGCAGGCCATGGAGGTCGTTTGCATAACTCCATATTTCTTCAACAATGCAGCAAACACTTTGTTGCATAAATGAGTTTCGTGATCACTAATGATTGCTTTCAGAGTGCCGAATCTGACAAAGATATTAGCCTTCACAAAATAGACAACAACCTTATAGTCATTAGTTTGAGTGGCTTTTACCTCTACCCATTTCAAAACATAATAGACAGCTAACAAAATGTACTAAAAACTAAATAAAAATGGAAAAGGGTCCATCAAATCAATCCCCCACGCATCAAATATTTCACAAACAATAACTGGGGTCTGAGGAATTTCGTTTCTTCGGCCTATGTTGCCAGTGATTTGGAACTTGTCATATGCTTTGCAAAATGCATAAGAATCTCTAACAATGCCAGGCCAGTAGAAACCAAATTTAAGAACTTTCCTAGCTATCCTATTAAGGCGGAAATAGCCACCATAAGTAGATACATGACAAAATTGAAATATGGAAGAAATCTCAGATTTAAGTATGCACCTTCACACAATCTTCTTAGAACACATTTTCCATAAATATAGATCATCCCAAATGTAATACTTGGCATCATTCTTCAATTTATGGTGCTGGACAGATGTACTACTATCTAGGTATTCATTCTGGGTGATAAAATTGACCAAATCCACTTATCATGGGTTTTGACATGGCTATATTGAAGTCATCGCAAATAGTTGTTCATCAGGAAACTCCACAATAATGACCAAATCATCTCCAGAGGTGTTGTTCAGCCTACTTATGTTTTGCGCCCTTTTTATCTCTAATCTTAATGTCAAATTCTTGTAGCAGCACCGAATCAGTTTTGGCTTGGCATTCTTTTTACTCATTAAGTATTGAAGAGCAGCATAATCTAAATATACTATCACCTTCGTATCAAGCAAGTATGATTTGAATTATCTAGTGTGAAGACCACAGTAAACATCTCTTTCTCAATAGTTGAATAGTTTTGTTGATCACTAACCAACGGCTATGATGCATAGTAGATCATGTGACGGTCACGGCCTACCCTCTACCCAAGAACTGCTCCTACAGCGTAGTTACCAGCATCGTACATAAGTTTATAAGGGAGGTCCCAATATAGTGGTTTAATGATAGGCACACTAACCAACTTTTCCTTCAAAATATCAAACACCTTTCTATAGTCTTCATTAAATTTAGATGGTGCATCATTCAGCAGAAGGTTGCTCATTGGATGAGCTATCTTCGTAAATTCTCTGATAAACCGTCTGTAAAAACCTACATGACCAATAAAAGAACGTACTTCCTGCACATATATAGGGTAAGGCAGCGAGCTAATCATATCAAATTTTGATCTATCCACTTCAATGCCCTTATCCGAAACTATATGTCCTAATATGATGCCTTGATCAACCATGAAATGACACTTTTCATAATAAACACAAGATTTTTTGCAATGCATCTTTTTAACACTTTCCTTAAATTTTCTAAACAAAATGTAAAGGAATCTCCGTACATGGTAAAGTTATCTATGAAAACTTCAATAATTTCCTCTACATAGTCAGAAAAGATACTTACCATACATCTCTAAAATGTCGCTGGAGCATTGTAAGGACCAAATGGTATGTATTTATAGGTGAAAGTGCCAAACGGACAAGTGAATGTCGTCTTTTCTTGATCTTCAGGAGCTATATGAATCTGGTGAAAGCCTAAATAACTGTTTAAACAACAATAATGAGAACGACCTGCAAGTTTCTCAAGCATCTGATCAATAAATGGTAAGGAAGAGTGATCTTTACGGGTAGTAGCATTTAATTTTCTATAATCAATACATACATGCCACCCATTTTGAACTTTAATGGGTATTAATTAACATTTTTCATTTTCAACAATAACAATGCTAGACTTTTTAGGAACTACCTATGTTGGACTTACCCACTTGCTATCTGAAATAGCATAGATCACGTCTGAAGTCAATAATTTTAGTATCTCTTTTTTTACAACCTCTATGATTGATGGATTCAATCGATGCTAAGGTTGCTTGCTAGGTTTGCAATCATCCTCCAATAGGATTCGATGCATAGAGATGGTAGGATAATTCTCTTGATGTTTGCAATTAACCATCCAATAGCTTCTTTGTTCTCCCTGAGGACATGAATAAACTTCTCCTCCTCTAAACTACTAAACTAATTGGAAACAATCACAGGAAATGTTTCGGCCTCCCCTAAAATGACATACTTGAGGTGCACAGGTAATGCTTTGAGCTCCAATGTTTGCGGCTGAAGAATGGAGGTGAGTAATTTGTTCTTGCCAATCTACAGTGACTACTGTAACATGTCAGATGCAGCCTGTAATGCCTGTAAATCATGTACAACGTGGACTATACCTCTCAGAACTACCCAATCAGTCTCGATTTCTGACAGCGTTGTAAGAGTAATGTTATCAGTTATTACAGCCTGTAAAAAATCATCAACACAAAACTCAAGAACTTTCTCGATCAAGGGGTTAATACAATCAATAACAAAAGCTGTACAATAATCAATAGGATGGTTAACGGTAAGAAATTCGATCAACATAGTTAGGCCTCGGATGCTATTGTTGTTACTGTTGAGGCTGACTTTGCTGACTACTTTGACCTTACTACCCACTCCTATATCTCATATTGCGATGATCCCTCCATCCTAGATTGTAAGTATTCAAATAGGAATCATATTTTCTCTGAGACTAATAATTATCATTGATTGCATTGACTTTAGTTTCTACAGTCTCATCTTGCAGAGTTGGGTAAGCATCAGTAAAATGACCCTGAAATCCACAAACATGACAAATAGGGACTTGTGGTCCTTTAGTTATAGCATTTACATTGACACTATGAGCATTGGAAGAATTAATAACTTATCTTTCCAGTAATTCAACAATGTTTTCAAGTCTACTTTCGAGTTTAGAACTACTTACCTCATGGACACCGTGAGTGTGTGTTTTTGAACGATACCTGAACTACTGAAGATTTGTAGCCATTGTGGCAATTAAGTTTTTGGCCTCTTGAGGTGTCTTGTTCACTATGGCTCCCCCACTAGTAGCATCAAGAATTTTCCTATCATTCAGTAACATCCTATCATAGAAGTACTGAATAGGGAGCTACTTTACAATTCCATGCTGAGGACAACTTGTACACAGCCTCTTGAATCTCTCATAATATTCATACATGTTTTTTGTAACTTTTTGTCTGATGCCACAAATTTCTCTTAGCAAACTAGTAGCCCTGGAAGTTAGGAAGTATTTTTCTAAAAATAACCGCGCCATATCAGGCCATGTATCCACTGTCCCAGGCAAAAGATAATACAACCAATCTCTAGCTGTGCCCTTTCGAGAAAATGGGAAGGTATGCAGTTCTAATTGATCCTTTGTAATGCCTCTCGGTTTTAATCCAGAAAAGACCATATGAAAATCCTTGAGATGTCTGTTCGGGTCATCAAAAGGTAGTCTATGAAATTTTGACAAAGCCCTAATCAACCCAACCTTTAACTCAAACCCATCATCTGCAACATGATACTGAATACATGGAGATTAATCCTCTACTAGTGTGCAAGCATATCCCTAAGAGTTGCAGGAGCTCAATTTTTGGATGATTGCACAGGTGGAATAGGTTGCTAATTTACCATCTCTGTTTCTTCAAAATCTCCCAATAACTCAGTCTTAAACGCAGGCAAGTTCTCAGTTTGATCAGGCAAGACTTGCGTAAAAGTAGAAGCTTGTCTCCTATATAGTTTAGTAGCTTTCCTGAGTTGTTTTGCAATCTTTTCTATCTCTGGATCAAATAATAAATCACCTACAGAAACACAATGTTACATGCAAATAACTAGAAAATTGATTAGCAGCACAAATAAACAAAAACTTAAACATTAGTCATTAGTAAAATTTGGTGACGTGTCAAACTAGCAACAATAAATTCCTAATCTAGAACACTTAAATGAGCAAAGTGGTGAATAGGATCGAACCACAGAGACTAGTGTAACAATTGTTTATTTGTGCAAAAACAATAAAAATAAATAGAATTGATTTAGGAATGATTAATTTTAGAACACGAAATCACACAGAAAGTAATTAAAAATAAAGATTGAAAACAATATAAAGAAAGGCCTAGCCAATGTACTCCTCCGTTTCATACTGTAATCTGATCATAAACTCAAAAACATAAATTCAGTTCATTCTTATGGACAAAGTTATAGTAGATAGTGAACAACACATATCAACCAATCCATTTGTAATTATTTGAAAGCTTCGTAGATTATTACCCTAACCAATTAGACTATTCCTGAGTAAAGCTACGTAAATTGTAATTTATGGTAGCAGTAGACTCTAATGGACCTTTTTCTTAGCCAACAGAATCAGAGAAGTTGCAATCTATTTAGACTAAATTGTTTAATCTCACTAATTTCTTAATTGAAATTAATTCACCACTTTGATAGAAAGGAATCACAGATTCACTAATCTATTTGGCAATTTATCACTAAGTTAATCAATTAACAGACCTCATTAATCAATAAACACGGCAGCAATAAATCAATTAAAGCATAGAGATCAAACAAATATAAGTGATAAACGAAAGTAATCAAACCAAAGGAGTCTCACGAATTATGTTAATCAAACATTAGATACCTTATCTATAAAAAGAGTTAGCCACGCTTAGCAATGGAAAAAGACATATTCTTAGAGAAAGGTTTTTTGTTTTTTGCACATAAGAGTTGATGCTGCTTTCTAAATTCTCATTCTCATCCCCTTAATTTCCTAAATTGAAGTTATTTATATTCTAGGTTTACTCTTTACAATAACCAAAATGGGACCTAATAAAATATGAAAATAAAGCTTCAATGGACTAGAAAATAACTTGATTTTGTCCAGTATAGGAGGCTGTGTCATTCGGGCCTAAATTCCAAGGTAATTAATCCGAAATTCCAAGGTAGCAATCTGCCAACGATGCGACACCTTCAACATGGTCATGTTGTAATTTTTTCAAGTTCCAAATTAGTCAAATTTACTCTAAATCACATAACTTTAGTATTTCATCACCTAGAACATACAAAGACACCAATTACCATAGAAACACAAGCAAAACATCACACAAACATATCGAAAGAACATAAAACACACATAAATAACATGCACAAAATGCAAGTTATCACCCTAACCACATGAATGTCTTGCACATTCTGCTCAGTTCAAGTATAGATGACATGGGTCAAATAAGCTTCAATCCCCCTTGCATCAACCTCAAAGCACTCACAAAGAAGATCAGTTTGGTTGACACTACTTGACTAATAACTCTAAAAAAATTCTCTCAGCTGATTAGGAGATTCTAATATTACCTCCTTAGTGTAGTAGTTCATGATAGCCCTATGAGCAGTGAGCCAATCTATGCCTAAAATAACATCTTTTTTTTTAACTGTAATATAATCAAGTCTGCCTTTATCATAATGCAACCTAGATGTCATATGTGGTGTCTGCCTCTATCATAATGCAACCTAGATGTCATATGTGGTGTGATAAATGAATGCATAGATCCTAGATCTAGCAATACAAAAGCTTCATAAGTAAAAATAAGCAGCACACCTGCAGCAACATCTGGAGAATTCTGAGCCTCCGTCTAGTCATTGAATACAATCAGGCCTGAGACTAGGTTGGTTGCTTCGTACCTCAGTCCTGATAGTAGGACTCTCAAAACTCATTCTGCCTCTACCATGGCTTCTCTGTCCAGACCCACTAGCTCGGCTCTGCTGAATGGTAGTTTCTGTTACCAATCCTCCTCTCCTTCTAGACTGTGCTCTATACATAACAAAACAATCCCTAATCTGATGATTAAATGAGCCGCATCGAAGGCAAGCTCCAGATAGTTTCTAGTATTCAACACTGTGCTTCTTCCCACAATGCTCACAATTGGGTAACTGACCTGATACTGCACTTCTTCAACTATCTGACTGTACAAAGCTACCCTTTTGTCTAAACCCTGACTATTTTGATCGTGTGGGTGGTCGAAAGATCAGTTCTGATGATTGCCAAACCTTCTACTAGAACCACCTTGACATTAATTAGGCCTCTTCAGTCTAGACTCTGATCTATATTTTGGCTGACGATCATTCAACAACTGTTTAATTTGGATCAAGGTAGCTTGTAGTTTCTTAAAACTACCTAGATTATAAATGTCTAACCTCGAATGTTCATACTCAACCCGTCTTTGAATCTCTAGCACTTGTCTTTCTTTATAGGAATCAAAGAAGTAGCATACCTCATCAGTTCATTGAATTTTATCTCATACTCTGCCATAGATAAACTGCCCTATTTTAGATCCAAAAATTCCTTCATCTTTCTGTCTGGGTAGATCTTGGGTATGCGGTTCTCCTTGAAGACCTTCAAAAAGTCTTCCCACTTCAAGTTACATGGATTGTTAGTACTGTCTAGTATAGTCTTCCACCATTTGTATGCTAGGCCTTGTAGTAAGGAAACTGCATAGTCAAACTTCTTGTCTGATTCGCAGTCCATCTGATCAAAGATTCTCTCTGATATCTCTAGCCATCCCTTGGCTTCTACAGGGTCTGTACTTCTGTAGAAGTCCACAGCCCCTATTGTTACAGCTTATCATACCTCTTTTCCCTCCTCTCGGGAATTTTCGGAGGCATTCTCTCATATTGAGACACAAAAGACTCCCTACTAAATCCTACTGATTCTACGTCATTTATGTCTACTGACCTTCCAACTTGATCACCTATTTTAGATGACCTATAATAGACAATAACTTCGATTACTATCTGTATTTCTCAAAATATTTCATGTCTAATGTTTTTATATGCCCCTATGGATGCCAAACCATGCTCTGATACTAAACACTGTAGCACCCCACTCCCATCCAACATATGCCTGTACATACATCAAACATTCGAGCACATACCCAATGAAAGCGGTGCGCTAGCTATATCAAATTTACAGCACATAATTTAAAGCACAAATATCACAATGGCTAAAACCCAAATTTTCTCATTTCATTTCATAAAGCATGTTGAGCCCCAACCTCTTATGAGACAAGTGGCCGACATCCTAAGTGACATCTGGATGCGCATCACACAAGGGTAGAGTGACGTTACTAGGACAAACCTTAACTTGAAACTTCATCTTTATCACTTCTTACTATCTTGTCCCACGAATCGTACTTGGTCTAAGTCTTTAACTAATTCTTGATCCTTGATTAGTAAATTTTGTGTTTAAT
>JANZXR010002168.1:0-17283 GCA_027575705.1 Erythroxylum echinodendron | reverse complement strand
TCATTATGAGGGAAGAATTCAGATTATTCAATTGGAAAATAGAGAGAGAGTTTTCTCCTTGAGTTCTTGAAAGAACAAACCTAGAACTTATCAAAGAAATCCTTTCTTTTGTGGTGTTCACAACACTTCCATTATAACCTCATTCAAGTTTCTGTTTTCATTGTTTCTTAGGTGTAGGTTCGTTATACCAAGGTTCCTGTCCTTTTAGACAAAGGGTCAAGGTCCATCAAAACCAGATTTGTCTTTAGGTTTCTTGGGATCATATAATCAGATTCTTGTGGGTTTTCTAGGGTTCATCTCTATCGGGTTCACATCAATAATGTTAGCACTATGTTAATGTTTCTTATCATTCTCTCTTTGATGTAGGCCAAGATTCAAGGATGAATCCTTTAAAGGAGATAGGGAATGATGAGAACCAAGTAGATGATGCACAAAGAGTTGTCAAAGACCCTTTGCACATTGTGGATGGTCCAATTGCAAGATCAAGGGCTAAGAAGATCAAAGAAGCTCTAAACGTACTGACTTAACTGATTTGGGCCAGACAAGTTGTTTTGGGCCTAAAAAAGCGTCATAGGTGGAAATGGTTACTAACATGTCATTCACGTGCTTCAAGTACTTAATAGATCTCTTTTAAATTCAAATGTCATAAATGTATTGAATAATGCACCTTGGTGGTTTGTAAGAATTTTCTATGCAGATTGGAGTTTCTAAGTGTTCTTATTTGAGTTTCTAGGTATTATTTGAGTACTTGGGTATGAAAAAGTCTTAGTTGTTCCCTTTCTCCTAGGAATTGCAATGGAGCCTATAAATAGGCATGTTATTGCATTCAAAAATCAGACTTGACATTTATAAAAATTAAAAGAAAGTTTCTCTCATATTCTCTATTAAACTTCTAAACTTAGCAAGATTGAATTAATCTTTTGGAGTTCAAAGACTTATCACTTCCCTTTGATGAGAACCAAGGTCCACATGTTCTTGATAGAAAGCTTGCTGCCATTGATGGAGGATTTCGTGGAGATTCACATGGGAAGCACGCTGCCATAGGTGGACAAGTTGCTTCCAATGATACATTATATGTTCCTAGTGGGCCAATCACAAGATCAAGATCAAAGAAGATCAAGGAAGCCATGCAAGGATTAGTGCACAAAACTTGAGCAGAGTTGGACAATTGGGCCGAATTAAAGCACAAGCCATTCAAGTTAGGCTTGGAAGAGGGAGATTCAATCTTAATCCATTGTATCAAGGTTGTGGAAGACTAAACTAATCTTGAAGATTACATGTTTGGGTTGTGCATTCTTGGACAGATTCTTGAAGATTACACGTTTGGGCCATGAATCATGTCTGAGACTCAATTATTGATTTATTTTGTTATATTTTCTTAGTTTGGACGAAATTCTATGTTAAGGAGGCCTTTGGTTATGTTTAAATATGATTTGGATTCTTTAGATTAGATTTGGATAAGATTTGATTAGTTAGAGTTTGAATTGTAATTAAGTGTTTCAATCCTATTCCAAGTGGGATTGGCATGACTTAGAATTTTTCTACAAGTAGGATTAGTTTGTTTTAATTCAGATTAGGTTTATCTTGTCTTAGAATCCTAGGTGAACTAGGATTGGTGTGATACATATCAGATTAAGAAGTTAGAGACTTGGTCAAATCAAATTTGTTATGACCTTGTTTCCTAGAGTTCTATTAGAATTAGTATTTAAACGGTCTTGGAATGAAACAATTTAGATTATTCAATTGAAAGATTGAGAGAGAGTTTTTTCCTTGAGTTCTTGAAAGAACAAAACTAGAACTTATCAAAGAAATCCTTTCTTTTTAGCATTCACAACACTTCCATTATAACCTTCGTTCAAGTTTCTGTATTCCTTGGGCTTAGATTAATATAGTCTAAGTTTCTGGTTTCATTGTTTCTTGGGTGTAGGTTCTTTATACCAAGGTTCTTATCTTTTTAGACAAAGGGTCAAGGTCCATCAAATGAGATTTGTGTTTAGGTTCCTTGGGATCATATAATCATATTCTTGTGGGTTTTCTAGGGTTCATCTCTATTGGGATCATATAATCATATTCTATCCGTCTAATTCAAGATTTACCCTTAAAATCTTGTTTTCGTTATCTATCTTTTGTTTCTGTTTTGCCACACCTCATACACTAAAACCACGAAATTTTCCACCCTCATACCTTAAAACATACCAACCAACCTCACCTATCCTTTCCACCCAAAACAGATTCGATTTTCTTTGTTTTTTCTTGTTTTAGTTCACCTTGTTTCTTTGTTTTTTGTGCAATATAGTTCAGGACACCTTGTTCTTGAAAGATTAGGGTTCTTGCATAAACCAAAAAAAAGATAAAATCAGATTCAAAAAAGAAAGAAAACAGAAAAGAAAGGAAAAGAGAAGAAAGTGAAAGACAAGTGCAAGAAACTCTAAGAAAGTGCAAGAAAGTGTCAAGAAAGTTAAGTGTTCTTCTTCTTTGAACATTCTTTTGTTCTTTTTCTAAATTTATTCAACCTTTTCTTCTAAAAAAAATCCATTCTTGATTATATTTAGTGAACTAACACATCATATTTGGATTATTTGAAGGTTTTCTTTGTCCCAAAAGAACTTGATAGAGAAAAAAAGAGTGAAAAAAGGAAAGGGTGAGTGAGATTAGCATGGGAAAAAAGCCAAGAAGTGTGAAACACGAGTGGAGTGTCATTCTTTGAGTGAAAACACTAAGGGAGCGAGTGAGGTTATTTCTTGTTTACTAATATTCATCTACTATTTTCATCATGTCAAAGCAAGAGGAAAGTGTTACCAAAGAGACTTGTACAAGCATGGATGGTGATCCCAAGTTTATGATTTAATCTATGCAACAACAATTTCAATAGTTTGACTTCTTGTTTGAGGAGATGAAGGACAGAATGGATTCCCTTGAAGCTAACAAGCATAGTAGGCAACCAAGGAGGGTCCAAAACAATAGGGAGCAAACTGATTTTTTAGATTATGAAGAATATGATGCCATGACCATTTTGCATGACGAGGAGTATGATGTAGGGGCTGTTATGGGTAGAGGCCGAGGTAGAGGAGTTAAGGGAAGGATGCATAGGCAGAATTTAGGTGGGAAAGATGATGTGGGTAGAAACGGAGGTGGAAGGGATATGGTGGACAGAAACTAAGGGAGCATTAAGATGAAGATACAACCATTAAAGGTAGGAACAACCCTAAAGCCCATCTAGAGTGGGAGAAAAATATTGATTTGACCTTTGATTGCCACAATTATTTAGAGGAAAAGAAGGTAAAGCTTGTTGTTGTGGAGTTTAAAGACTATGCTCTTGTATGGCGGGATTAACTAGTGACCAGTAGGAGGAGAAACATAGAGAGGCCTATTGATAGTTGGGATGATTTGAAGGCTCTTAGGTTTCAGTGTTTCATCCTTTTGGGTTACACATAAAAAATGCTAGTTCTCAATTTGCACCAACTTTCTGTTTTGTCAAAAAATCACATCTCCATATTTGAATCTTTAAAATCCTCTTACATCTCCAAGTAATAGCAGACCAATACTCTATTATTTTGAAATGCCTAATGTGGAAACTTATGGTGGGATAATAGATCTGACAGGTCACAAATGTGTGTTTGTAAAAAAATATGTATGGCACTCTTGAAGTAATAAAGTGTAAGGAATTCTCTTTTATGCTAATAGAAGAAGCTAGGGAATGGTATCAAACCATGTTATGATCATTACCCCGTTATTTTTGGCAACCAAAAACAAATTTTATGACGCATATTACAAGTAACAAAAACACTCATTATGGTATTGTTAGTTTATATTCTTTCTATCAATCGACTGATTGCTAGTTAATATATGACATTATTATTTTAATTAATTATGATACTTTATGTTTATATATTTTGTTAATAATATTTGAAGTTTTACTACTAGAAGTAAAATCTCTATAATAACTACTATGTAATTGAAATTATGATAAAATTATAATTATGAGACTCAATTTGCATTTATGAGTTACTCCTAAAATTTTTTCTAGTTATAATTTCATTAAGATAGTATATTGATCAAATAGTAAAATTAGCAAACATTATGTTTCTTTCTTAGTAAGAAAGTAGTTGATCTCATAAATTAAAGTATGAAGATACTTAAACAAATGTGTTAGGTACTTAATAAGTTTACTAAATTGGCCTAATTATAAGGATCCCAAATAAAATATTACTATATGTTTGCAGATTTTTTTGTTATAATGTTTGTGTAATTGATCCTTAGACCTTAAATAAAGGTGATAGATTCCAATGTGTGAAACTCCTTAGATACACCGGCTCTACTTTTTCTTCCCACCTGACCTTTCTCGAATTGCTCTGTCATTCCTCATTTTTTAATCCCTCATCACTTTCTACCCTACTCCTTTTGCTCTCTTCAGTTGGGCTTATTTTTGTTTTTTCCCCCACATTTCCTTTTTATGAAATAACTTTAAACATTCATAATTTATAGTTTTTTCTCGTTATTAAAATATATGGAAAATTCCCTGACAAGCTTATATCCTTTTTCTGAGGATCTAATTTCTCTTACTCGATCTACACCTGCAGATCAAAAAGACACCAATGACACAAATAAATCAACAAAAAACCCAAGAAGACCTTATGTCAAGATTTTGGTGATGTTTCCCTAACTAATAAACTTAATTTCTTCCCTTGCTCAACCAATGAAGGGCAATTCATAGTCATTTAACCAAAAGAAGCTTTGAAGCAAGGTGAAACTAAGTGGAACACAACCTTTGTTGGTTTTTTTTCAATAAAAGACTAGCATTCCTTGCTATGTAAGCTTTGGAAAATTTCCATTTTAAGAAGTTAAGGGTAACCCTGATCAATTAGTAGGGCCTCCTTATCTTCAAAATTGGCTCAACTAAGGAGGATACATAAAGATAGTCCATGGCATAAGAACAAAAACTCGTTGTCTAAAAAAGGGTACCTACAATGTAATTGGATCACCTAAAAATTAAGAAAATCCCCATATGTATCAATATTCATAATGCTTCTCGTCAATATTGGTCCATAATAGGTTTGAGTTTGGCCAAAAGTGTGATTTGCACCTCAATATTTACAAAAGGTTTAAGTAAGTCCCTATTGTTTTCATTGGTGCCACTTTAAATGCTAACATTACCAAAATGGTACTTATTACACTGTGATTATGGAGAAAAAGTGATAGTAGAGATGATGGTAAAATATTTGGTGAAATTTTATGGTAAAAATCATATATTTAATTAATGCCCAAACAAACTATTTTTAAGATTATAACAGCATCTACTTGGACCAAATCGACTAGTTATTACATCACATAGTGATGGAGAACCATGAACATGTAAAAGACAAGAAGGAAGCTTGGGACATGACTTGCATGGACATGAGCTGGGAAAAGGAGGCTTAGGAGTTGAAATTAGATCATATTTGAAGTTTGAATGTGCAAGGCAAGGGCTGAATGAAATACCCATATCGAAGGCCCAATATTTAAGTCTAATATTCCTAAAGATCCATTACAAGATGTTATAGGCCTAATGACAAGAGCTAGGGCCAAAGTAATGAAGCAAGCATTGAATTGTTTGATCCAAGACCTTCAAGAGATAGAGCATGTTGTTGGGTTAGATTGCATCTCATAAAGGTCCAAGAGGCATTGTCTTAGTCCTTGAAGCCTAACATGAAGTGTCCAAAGGCTCACACTGAGTCCAATTGGAAGAACTCACGTAAAATACCATGTGCCACTTAAAAATATGGAGAAGGGCATGCTCCATAAGGTCCAATATGTTCAGATCATGTTTTAATTAGTTTCCTTTCTTTCTTCCTTGAAATAAGGTCATCTAGTCAAAATTTTTCTAAGTTTATTTTGTTTCCTTTTATTTTAGGAGTTGATTTGTTTTCTTTTACTTAGTTTATGCCTTAGGCCATCAATTTAGAAAGTTTTTCCTATTAATAGGCACCCTCTATGTACTTTAAGAAGATTGATTTAGAAATAATATTGAGTATTATTCAAAGCATTTTTACTTTGTTTATATTCTTTGAGAATACTTGACTTATCAAAGGCATGGATTTCCTTTGTGGTGTCCCAAGGCTAGGGTTTTAAGAGGCAAGTTATCTTAGGATTCTTTCTATTGACCAACATTCTTCTAACCCCCTTTTCTCTTTGTGTTATGTTTTCTATCTTTTTAATTTTGTTTCTTGTACTTCCGTGTGTTTGTTTAATTCTAGCCATTCTTAGGCATAGCTCCATCTTGTTGAAGGTTTTCTAGGACAAATTCCTATTGGGTCTCACATCAATTGGTATCAGAGATTTGGTTGGTAGATTTTAAATTGCTATCCTTTTGTGTTGTTTATTTTCATTCTTCTTCTCTGTCTTTTTTCGTCCATTGTTTCGTTTACTTTTTGTTTGAGTTTTTATCTGATTAATAGCTATTTCTTAAAGTTCATAATCTCTTCTTTCTCCTCATTTTGGAATCATTCCAATCTGAGCTTTATAGGTAAGTTACACTAAGAATAATTCTGAGAGCATCCAGCTTCTAAAAAATACTTTTCATTTTTTGTTTCCATATTTATTCATGTGAACTTCAAATTATCTTAAAAAATGAGAAGCAAAAGTCCAAAAAAAGAAAAGAAAAAAACAATCAGAGTTTGTGCTGTAATTTCTAGAGAAGTGGAGTCCAAGTTTGCTACTTTCCTAATTGTAATCAAGTAAAGGTAACGTCTTTCTTATTGCTTGAACTTGAATTGCAAGTACTTTCCTATTTTGTATTGCTTGGAACTTGCTTACTTTCTTATTTGCTTCACTTTCTTATTTCAATTACTTTCCTGTTTTGCCTTTAGATTCCTATTTTATTTCTTGCCTCATTCATCTTTATTTAGCTTTAAGTTTGTGACTTTCCTTGATGTAATCACTTCATTAATTCATTTCTTATACTATTTTCCTTTATTTGGTTTCCAATTTTCTCTACTTTCTAATCATTTTTCTTTCCTAATACTCTTACTGCTAACTTCCTTTTTTGTCTCTTGTTTTCAGAGTTGCTGAGCCCTCCTTTCCCTTCAAGTCCCCTTCCCTTTGCATATTCGTCTCCTTTACTTCTTCTTTTTTATTTTCCACACCCTATTTTCCCTTTTGGATTCTTAGAGAATTTCATTTTTGGATTCTATTCTTGGCTGCCACTTGGTTTGATTGCTTCTATTTGATTGTGTCTTGTTTCAAATAAGGATACTATAGAAAGCAAGTTGAGTGGTAAAAGGAAAGAGTGTTTGCAATATAGAAAAAGCCAATTTTTGTGTGATATAGGAGTTGTTTGGCATCTGTTGAGTGTATACACATGAGGTTGAGTGGTGAGGTCTGCATTGTTTTTTTTTGGTTCACTAACATTTTGCAGTTCATAAACATGTCTCAAGAAGGTGAATCACATGAACAATATCTCAAAGTCCTTGTGAAGGTCGTGAAAGATCAATTCTAGAGGTTAAAAGGTAGGTTGGATGACATCCAATCCACATCAAACTACAAAGGTCTTAGAAGGACGTTTCATGAAAATGATGAAGATGTGCAATCCGAAGATGAAGGCCCCAACACTAGAAGAGGTAGACAAGCTCTTGACAACATAAAATTGAAAATCCCTTCTTTTCAAGAAAAAAAAAAAGATCCTGAATTGTATTTAGAGTTGGAGAGGAAAATAGAACCTATATTTTGAGTGTCATACATATAGTGAAGAGAAAAAAGATAAAACTTGTTGCTGTTGAATTTTATGAATATGCTAGTATTTGTTGGGATCAATTGCAGTTAGTTAAAAGTGGAATCTCAAAAGACCAATCTGCACATGGCAAGAAATGAAATCCATCATAAGAAAGCGCTTTGTTCTAAGTCATTACTATCGAGACTTGTTCAAGCAGCTACAAAGATTGAGGCAAGGATCCATGAGTTTTGAAGAGTACCACTAAGAGATGAAGATCATCATGATTAGGGGCAATGTTTAGGAGGGCATGGAAGCTACCATGAGAAGATTTCTTGATGGTTTGCACCCTTAAATTGCTTCCATTGTAGAGCTGCAAAAATTCTGATACAACCAGTCTTGGCAAGGAGGTTCAACGTCACAACAGTATTCAACAAGACAAGCTTTCTATGTCCACTGGACCAATTACAAGGTAGCAAGCTTCAAAGCTCAAGCAACCTATGCAATGATTTTTTCAAGGCTTAATCAGATCTCAAATTCACGATGAGGCCAAGACATCCATGGAGGAACACCAAGGCATGCCAAAATTTGTAATTTTGCTAAGGGAGGCGTTAAGAGGCTAGTACTTAGCCAATTTTGAAGACAAGCTCAATATCTCTTATAAAAGGACTGATTGTATTATTTGGGGTTGTAATTTAGTTGCTTTTATTTAGTTTAAGTTTTGATCTTGTTTTATGGGCTGTTTGTATTAAGCCCATTGTTTGCTTTTATTTAGTTTAAGTTTTGAACTTGTTTTATGGGCTGATTGTAATAAGCCCATTATTTTGCTTTAGAAGTTTAGGTCTTATTTTCTACAATATAAATAGAATAAGATGAGGGTTGTAAGACCACTTTTTGAATCATTGATTAATGAAATTTCTAAAATTTGGATTTCTTCAACAGAGGTGTGATTGCCTTCTTGGTTACTTCAAGAAATTAATTTGCAACAACAAGTAATTCTTGAAACATGAATTAGTTTCTGATTTCTTTGGGATTAGGTCTCAATTCACGAATTGGGGTTTCATCTAGCATGTCCTTGGGATAGAAAGTTGGGGTAATGAACATTAAAATTAGGGGGTTTCAAGAACTCAGATTTCCTAGGGTTTCCATATCATCTTGGTATTAGAGCTTTGGCTTAATTCTATTGAACTCATATGTATCCTTTCATGCTTTCTTATTTGTTCCTTTGAAAATTTCGTTTCTTTTTTGTTGTGACAAATCTGATCTTTCACGTTCTTTTATGTCTTTTTGAATTCTTGTTTCTAAATTCATGTTCTTGTTTTTTTAGTGAATCTTTGCTTTCTTGACCTTCAGACCTAAATATAAGGAATCAAAAAAGAAAGAAATCGTGAAAAAAATGAAAAAAAGAAAGAAAAAGGAATCAAAAAAGAAAGAAATCATGAAAATCGCAAAAAGAAGAGAGAAAATTTCAGATTGATCAAGATAGTGAAAATTTCAGATTGATCAAGATAGTTTTCTTTGAATCATATATGCAATTCTTGTCAATCCAGAATTGGACAATCATTGCTTTTGTATAGATTCAGGTTGTAAACTCAAATTAGCCTAATTTGAGTGCAAAAATCGTTAAAACACATTTAATTACCTATCTTTCAATTTAGGGCAGATTTGAACTTGTTCCTCTAAGTTTCAGGTTCTTCAAGTGAGTTTAGTTATCATTGGTGTGTCTTTCTTTGTTTCTTTGTTTAATTTCTTGTTTGTGCCTATCTTTTGCCTCTAACGCATTGAATTGGACAATTTTGCACTCATATTGTTCAATTACTTATAAGAATCATTGCATACAAATTCTTCATCCGTGTATTGGAATAGAAAATTTGTTGCTGTCTGTTCATTATATTTGCTTATAGTTTTTGTTCATTTTGTTTCTTGTTAGGATTTATCTTGTTCTTTTCTTGTTTTCTATTTGCTTGTTATTGCTTGAATTGGTTTCTAAAGAGTAACCTTCAAGGCATCGTTTGAGAGGCAAAAGGCAAGAGAGTGTGAGCCTATCTAGTGAAAAGCCAATATTTTATGTGAAAAACGAGTGGTAAAAATTTTGTTCTAGAGTGAAACATGCGAGGGAGTGCTAGTAAGGTGCTTTCTAACATTTTTTTGCAGGTTTTTATCAAAATGTCTAATAAAAGTGATAATAGTGCAACGAAGAAAAGGGAATTCACTTTGCAAGCCATGTATCATCAATTTGAGGGGCTTAACTCGAGGTTTAATGATATGGAAGAAAGGTTTGAGAGATTGAAGGAGGAATCACAATCTGCTAGTAGAGGAGATTTGGGAAATAGAAGAGATGCTACTACTCCGATTGGAAACACGTACAATTATGAAGAGTATGAAGAATTTAATGAGGATGATGAGGAGGAGTAGCGTAGGGCTAGAAATCAAGGTAGAGGTTGACGATATGGTAGGGGCAGATTTAGAAGTGGTAATATAACAAGAAATGAAAGAGGAAGGGAAGAAGAAGTAGAAAGAGTGGGCAAGAATATTGGTAGCATCAAGATGAAGATACCTCCTTTTCAAGGGAAAAATGACACAGATGCCTACCTAGAGTGGGAAAGGAAAGTTGAGATGATATTTGCTTGCCACAAATACTTAGAAGAGAAAAAGGTGAAGTTGGCAGTAGTTGAATTCTCACACTATGCTGCTATTTGGTGGGATCAGTTGCTATTGAGTAGAAGAAGAGTTAGTGAAAGGTCTATTGAGACATGGGAAGAAATGAAGGCTATAATGAAGAAGCGCTTTATACCTAGCTATTACTATAGGGAGTTACAGCAAAAGCTCTAGTCCTTGACACAAGGTACTAAGAGCATGGAGGACTATCATAAGGAGATGGAAATAGCCATGATTAGGGCTAATATTGAAGAGGATAGGGAGGCCACCATGGCAAGGTTTCTTGCTGGTTTGAACAAAGATATAGCCAATGTGGTGGAGTTGCATCATTATGTGGAAATTGAGGAAATGGTTAATATGACCATGAAGATTGAAAGCTAATTGAGGACTAAGGGCCCTAACAAGGCATACAATTCTGGTTCTTCAAGTTCATGGAGTTCCAAATGGCCTAAGAAGGAAGAGGAGGGAAAGGACAAGTCCAATGACTACAAGGACAAGTCCAAAGACAAGGGGACAACCTCTAAAGATACCAATTCTAACTCTAATGCTATTAATACACCTTCTAAGCATAGAGATATCAAATGTTTCAAATGTTTAGGATCTGGTCATTACCTTCTCTATGCCCAAATAGAAAAATTATGCTTTTAAGGGATGATGGGGGAATTGAAGTGAAGATGAAGAAATGCCTCCATTAGAGGAATGTAGTGATGTGGAGGTGAAAAACCTGTCCAAGACAAAGCCCTTTTGGTTAGGTGTGCTCTTAGTGTGCAAGAGAAGATTGAGGTGGATGAGCAAAGAGAAAACATCTTCCATACCCGTTGCATGATAAATGGTAAGATGTGTAGTATGATTATAGATAGAGGAAGCTGCACCAATGTAGCTGGTACAGTTTTGGTGGAGAAGTTAGGGCTGCCTATTATCAAACATCCTAGCCTATACAAGCTACAATGGCTCAATAAATGTGGGGAAGTGAAGTTGCAAAAGTAAGTTATGGTTGCATTCTCCATTGATAGACATTCAAATGAGGTTTTTGTGTGATGTAGTACTAATGCAAGCAGGTCACATATTGTTAGGGAGGCCTTGTCAGTATGATAGGAATGTGATCTATGATGGCTATAAGAATAGGTACTCATTCAAAATGAGAGATCAGACCTATGTTTTAGGTCCTTTATAGCCAAAGGAGATTCACGAGGATCAAATCAGGCTTGCAAAAGCCATGAAAGAACTAAAACAAAGGGAAGCTGAGAGTTTAAAAAGAAAAAAAGGAAAAGAGGCCATGAAAGAAATTGATAATAAAGGCCCAATTGATATAAATTTCACTAGTGAGGAAAGAAAAGAGGAAAGTGCAATAAAAAAAGGAGAGCTGAGTGAAAAGAAGAGTGGAAGAAAAAAGAGTACTTTTTTTGTAAAATCAAGAGAGTTGAGACAAATGTTGTACACACATAAGCCTTTAATTTTGCTTAACTATAGGGTAACTCTTTATAATAAGGCTGACCTTGATTCTTCTATGCCTAGTGTTATTAAATCTATTTTGAAGAAATACTCAGATGTGTTTCCAGATGAGATGCCCAAGGGATTTCCACCTTTGAGGGGCATTGAATACCAAATTGATTTTATGTTAGGAGCTCAAATTCCAAACCGCCTAGCTTATAGGATTAATCCCGAAGAGACAAAGGAACTTCAGAAGCAAGTGGAGGAACTTTTAAAGAAGGGGCACGTAAGGGAAAGCTTAAGCTCATGTGCGGTTCCTATGTTGTTAGTGCCAAAGAAAGATGGAACATGGTGCTTGTGGGTGAATTGCAGGGCAGTAAATAAGATAACGGTAAAGTCATTCTTAGACTAGATGATATGCTTGATGAGGTACATAGTGCACATTTCTTTACAAAAATTGATCTCATGAGTGGATATCATCAAATTAGGATGAAAGTAAGAGATGAATAGAAAACTACTTTTAAAAATAAATATGGTTTGTATGAATGGGTGGTTATGCCATTTGGTTTAACAAACTCACCAGCACTTTCATGAGGTTGATGAACCATGTTTTGTGTGAATTTATTGGCAAGTTTGCGGTTGTATACTTTGATGATATTCTGATTTATAGCAAAATCCTAGATGAGCATGTTCTGCATCTTAAATATGTACCTGAGGCACTTAGAAGTGAAAAGTTGTATGCTAAGCTTAAAAAGTGTTCTTTTTGTATAGATAAAGTTTTGTTTCTTGGCTTTGTTATTTCTGCCCGTGGTGTTCATGTTAATGAGGAGAAGGTTAAGGCTATTAAAGTTTGGCATACTCCTAAGTCAGTTAGTGATGTGTGTATCTTTCATAATTTGGCTAGCTTTTATAGGCGTTTTGTTATGGACTTTAGCATCATTGCTGCATCATTGACTGAAATAATTAAAAAGGATATTGGCTTTAAGTGGAATGAGGTGTAAGAACGCACATTTAATACTTTGAATGATAAATTGTGTTTTGCAGCTGTTCTAAGTTTGCCTAACTTTATTGAAGCTTTTGAAATTGAATGTGATGCTTTTGGGATAGGTATTGGTGTTGTTTTAATGCAGGGTGGGCATCCTATTGCTTTCTTTAGAGAAAAGCTTCATGGACCACAACTGAACTATTGCACTTATGACAAGGAGCTCTATGCCTTGGTGAGAGCATTGGAAACTTGGCAACACTACTTATGGCCAAAGGAGTTTGTAGTGCATTTTGAACATGAATCACATAAACATTTGAAAGGCCAACGTAAGTTGAACAAGAGACATGCAAGATGGCTAGATTTTATTGAAACTTTTTCATATGTGATCAAGCACAAGCAAGGTAAGAAAAATGTAGTAGCTAAGGCACTCTATCAAGAAAATACACTCTAATCAATCCTTTATGTTCTAAAATGCTTGGATTTGAGTTTATTAGAGATATGTATTCTTCGGATTCTGATTTTGGAAATGATTATGGTGCATGTGAGCATACTGCATTTCAAAAGTTTTATAGGCATGATAGGTGCTTGTTTAAGGAGAATAAGCTTTGCACGCCTATTTGCTCTATGCGTGACATACTTGTGCATGAATCACATTGTGGGGGTTTGATGGCTCATTTCGAGGTGAAAAAGACATATGACATACTTTGTGAACATTTTTATTGGCCTAATATGAGAAAAGATGAAAGTATGTTCTAGGTGTGTTGTATGTAGGCAAGCAAAATCAAAGACCATCCATATGGTTTGTATGCCCCTTTGCCTGTGCCAAAGTATCCTTGGATTGACATATCTATGGACTTTATTTTGGGACTACCTAGGACAGAAAAAGGTAGGGATACCACATTTATAGTTGTTGATAGATTTAATAAGATAACACACTTCATTGCATGTCATAAAACTAATGATGCCATAAATATTGCTGATTTGTTCTTTAAGGATGTTGTGCATTTGTATGGTGTTCCTAAGACCATTTTTTCTGACTGTGATGTAAAGTTCTTCAGTCACTTTTGGCATGTGCTTTGGGAGAAATTAGGTAATAAACTTTTGTTTTCTACTACATGTCATCCTCAAACAGATGATCAAATTGATGTGGTAAATAAAACCTTAGGTTTATCAAGTATTCAAATTATAGAAATTTTGGGATGTTATGAGAAGGAAGAAGAGCCTAACTGGCTAATGAGGTTCTATTAAAAGGACCCTACAAGGTAATGTGCTCAAGTATGACTCTAAATGCTGGGCTCCGAAAATGAGGTCCAATAGATGTGGTATCAGAGCATGAACATTGGGCTCCGAAAACGGGGTCTAACATTATGTACTTTGAAAGGGATTTTTCATTTAGAAATACTATTGAGTATTATTGAAAGCATTCTTGCTTTGTTTGTATTCTTTAAGAATACTTGACTTATCAAAGGAGTGGCCTTCCTTTGTGGCGTCTCAAGGTTAGAGTTCTAAGAGACAAGTTCTCTTAGGTTTCTTTCCATTGACCAACATTCTTGCTAGGGTTCTAAGAGACAAGTTCTTTTAGGGTTCTTTTTATTTACCAACATTCTTCTAACCCCTTTTTTCTTTGTGTTCTATTTCTATCTTTTCAATTTTGTTTCTTGTGCTTCCATGTGTGTTTGATTCTAGTCGTTCCTGGGCATAGTTCCATCCTGTTGAAGGTTCTCGAGGACAAGTTCCTATTGGGTCTCCCATCATTTGGTATCAGAGTGCTTTGGTTGCTAGATTTCAATTAACTATCCTTTTGTTGTTTATTTTCGCTCTTCTTCTCTATCTGTTTTTATCTACTATTTCGTTCACTTTTTGTTCGATTTTTTGGCTGAATAATAGGTGTTTCTTAAAGTTCAGAATCTCTACTTTTTCCTCGTTTTAGAATCATTCAAATCCAAGTTTTCTAGAGCAAGTTACATTAAGTCAAAATTTTAGAGCATCCAATTTCTGATAATTCCTTTGCATTGTTTTGTTTCCATATTTATTTGTGTGAACTTCAAATTATTTGAAAAAAAGAAATATAAATCAAAAAAAGCAAAAAAAAGGTCGTCAAAAAAAGCAAAAAAATAATTTTGTAAAAAAAGAGAAATTTATCAAAAAGAAGAAGAAGAAAACAATCAGAATGTGTGTGTTGCAATTTCTAGAGAAGTGGAGTACTTTCCTACTTTGTATTGCTTGGACCTTGCTTACTTTCCTATTTTGCCTTTAGTTTCCTATTTTATTTCTTGCCTCATTCATCTTTCCTTTGCTTCAAGTTTGTGATTTTCCTTAAGCTAATCACTGCCTTAATTCATTCCTTATACTAATTTTCCTTTACTTGGTTTCCAAATTTCTCCACTTTCCCATATTGTTTTTTGTCGTTCACTATCATTTTGCAATTCATAAACATGTCTCAAGAAGATGAATCATATGAACAAGATCTCAATGTCTTTATGAAGGCTGTGCAAGATCAATTTCGGAGGATGAATGCTAGGTTGGATGACATTCAATCCCGTCAAACTCTAATGTAGTATTTGGTTGCCGTTCTCATGGGTAGGGACGGATGATAAGGACACAAAACTTCTATACTTCGTAGTGTTTGCCTACCGTCCTCACCCATTTTCATTCCGTCTTCGAACGACAAAGACATAAATTTTTTGTTCCTTCCAAGACTGTCGTACGATATTTCTCGTCCTGCGGACGAAAACAAAAGACATAAAGAAATTTCAGAAATGCCCTCCCTCTACTAGAATATCTAACTTGTAGAATTTTTTAACCTATTCATTAATTAAAATATTATTATTAATTAATTAAAATATTGTAATTAATTAATTAAAATAATAATAATATTTATTTAATTACATTATATTCAATTAAAATATTATTATTAATTAAAATATAACCATTAATTAATTACAATATTTTAATTAATGAATAGTTATATTTTAATTAAATATAATGTAATTAATTAAGTAATAATAATAATTTAATTAATTATATTGTAATTAATTAATTAATTACAATATTTAGTTAATGAATAATAATATTTTAATTAATGAATAGTTATATTTTAATTAATAATAATATTTTAATTAAATATAATGTAATTAATTAAGTAATAATAATAATATAATTAATTATATTGTAATTATTTCATCGTAATTAAAAATTACAAATACACTTAAAATAAATATTGATACAATTATAAAATCATCAATAAAATTATATATTTTCAATCATATTATACTGAGGGGCATTTTTGTCATTGATATTGTTTTTATGTTCTGTCCACTGTAACCAAACACATTTCTGTCCTCAAGACGGAGATAGTTTTTTTGTTTTGTCTATCACAACCAAACACCTCATTGTCTCTAATTTTTGTTCTATTCCGTCTCTAAATTTTCGTTTCGTTTTGTCTCTGCATATTGGAGATAGTAACCAAATGCAGCATAAAGGTCCTAAGGACGTTCCATTAAGAAGATGAAGATCTGCAATCTGAGGATGAAGGCCCCAACACTAGGAGAGGCAGACAAGCTCCTTCTCGTAATGAACTTTACAACATAAAATTGACAATCCCTTCTTTTTAAGGAAAAATGATCCTGAATTGTATTTAGAGTGGGAGAGGAAAGTAGAACATGTATTTGAGTGTCATAAATATAGTGAAGAGAAAAAGATAAAAATTACTGTTGTTGAATTTGTGACTGTGCTGGTATTTGGTGGGATCAATTGCAAGTAAATAGAAGGCGGAATCATGAAAGACTAATCCACACATGGCAGGAAATGAAGGCCATCATGAGAAAGCACTTTGTTCCAAGTCATTACTATCGAGATTTGTTCAAGCGGCTGCAAAGAATGAGGTAAGGATCTATGACTGTTGAAGAGTACCACCAAGAGATGGAGATCATCATGATTAGGGCCAATGTTGAGGAAGACATGGAAGCTACCATGAGAAGATCTCTTGATGGTTTGCACCCTAAAATTGCTTCCATTGTAGAGCTGTATAAGGCCATCATGGTAAAAAAGAAATTAAAGATCCAAAATGGTGCTGGATCAAGTTCCTGGAAGAAAATCTTGAAGGAGTCCAAAAATTTCTTCAAATCCAAGGGAGACATCAAGCTAAAGAAGGAAAGTAATCCTAAATTCTCTACTCCAAATCCTAAGGGTAAAAATGACTCGAAACCCTCTTCTTCTTCTAATCTTTCTTATAAAGTTAAGTGCTTTAAATGTCAAGGTTTTGATCATATTGCTTTGCAATGCCCTAACAAAAGAACTATGATTTTGATTGAGAATGGTGATGTTGCTAGTGAAAGTAGTGACAGTGATGATTTTGATGATGTGCTCTTAATATCCAACCAAAAGAAGATCTTGAAGAAGAGCAACGTGAGCACATGTTTCATATAAGATGTCTCATTAATTGATATGGAAATCCCAAGAAAACAAGGTTCTTGAAACCCCCTAATCCTATTGAATCAAAACCCTAATCTTTCTATTCTAAGAA
>JANZXR010002120.1:0-17285 GCA_027575705.1 Erythroxylum echinodendron | reverse complement strand
TAATAATTATATTTTAATTAATTCTTTAATTAAAATATTTTTATTAAGGAATAATAATATTTTAATTAATGAATAGTCATATTTTAATTAATAATAATATTTTAATTAAATATAATGTAATTAATTAAGTAATAATAATAGTTTAATTAATTATATTGGAATTATCTCATCGCAATCAAAAAATTACAAATACGCTTAAAATAAATATTGATACAATTATAAATTAATCAATAAATTAAATATTTCAAAGCATATTATACTGTAGAGGTATTTTTGTCATTGATACTTTTTTTATGTTCTGTCAACTGCAACCAAACACATTTTTGTCCTCGAGACGGAGACAGTTTTTTCTGTTTTGTCCATCATAACCAAATACTTTACTGTCTCTAATTTTTGTTCTGTTCCGTCTCCATATTTCCGTCTCGTTCCGTCTCTGCACCCAGGAGACAGTAACCAAACGCAGCGTAAGTGTTTATTATAGAAGAAGAGAGAAAGTTTCAAATTTAAAGTGATTGATCCCATTTCATATGAAGTAACAAGGTGATATATAGTCATATAAACATAACTTATATGACTCTTCAAATACTATTTATGTTAAACATACATTAAACTCTTAAAACTTCTTTACATGCATAACTAATAAAAACTTAAAATTCAAGAAAACTCAAAAAGACTTTATAACGATTTCAATAATTATTAATACTTAATTCAGGTGTACTCCTAACACAAGGAATAATGATCTTCAAGAGCTTTAGCATATAGTTTGTCATAGCTTCGTTCTCCTGTACATGCTTTAATCGATCGGAGGCCAAACATATAATTTATTTTGTCTCCGATGGAAATGCTCCCTAGCCTCGTCATGTCCTCTTTAATTCTCATCAATTTCACGAAACATTTAAAAGACTTAAAACCATCCATATAAGTATTCATTCATTCATCTATCATTTGCATCTTGAAAACTTGTCTAGTTTGATAGATAGTTGAAGAATCTAAAAGGTGAAATTCTTTTTCGAGAGATTAAGAAATTGCGTATCTTAATGTGAGAGTGGTCTGAGTAGAGGCAATTATATATGAGCAGAGGTAATTACTAAACACTGTTCTTCTTGGTTAAAAGATATCAAGCCAATAATGAAAAAAATAGGACTCTATCCTTTTTTTTTAGGAACCGGTCTCCACTTTGCTTATTGCTTTAGGTATGATAGTTTCCCTTATACTTTAGATTAGTATCTCCAGTACAAGTAAGACAAGATCCAAATTTTCTACATGAAGTTCCTACACTAGGTCTACCACCAGCCTCATATTCATTTAAAATGGAATTGAAGTTACCTAATATTTCCAAGGAATTTGTAAATTACTTACCCATTGCTTTGAGAACATTCAAGGCGAAGATTGTTCAAATGCATAGAAGCATAAATAAAAGAGATATAAGCTAGATTAGCACCATTTATTCTAACTAAAACATGGATTACTTGATTAGAATAAAATGTATTAAGAACATCTATTATTTTATCTACGTCATAAGCAATAATATTCCTCCCATTGTAATAGTCAGAGTGGTCGGTAATAGTTTTCCTTTTTTTGTGAAAAACCGCAGGCATATTGAAATTCTCCCAAACTTTTCTTTCAAAAGGCCAATAATCATAGGCGTCATTGAATGAAGATAATCATGCAAAAAAAATTTTTGAACTATGGTTATAAAGCAGGATTGATGTATGCACCAGCTCTTTTAGCTTTAAACTTTATGCTTGATCTTCTTCTTTCAATGGTCAAGAATTCTTAAGTTAATGGGCCAGGATCTCCATCAATCAAAGTATCCTTGGTTGGAGAATCATTATAATTGCAAATAAAATTTTCCTTAGTACTTGAGGCATTGTTCTAGCATTCTTTAGCTCAAAGATTCTCTACGTCTTAGATAGTTTTAGTGGTAGAGTCCTTTTAATTGTTCACCTTAGAGGGTAAGCTGAAATGATCCTTTAATGGAAGTACAAATATATTTTTTAGGGTGAGGTGCTTTGTTGATGAGGATCATCTTGCATTCTTATGGTTGAATTCTTGTTATTACCTTGAGTGCGTAGAATAGTTTATATCTCCTATTATTCTCCTTCATCATTACCTATTAACTTTACATATTCTCTTATAGTAAACTTTTTACCATTAGGGATCTATACCTTTCTTTGGTTTCTCGAAGTAGGTCTCCATTGATATGAAAGTTTAACCATTTTTTCTATCATCTCATCATTTAATCTTAGTAGGGATATTATTTCTGGAAGCTCTTGATCCTCCCGCACATTTACACAAAGTCTAGCATATCCAATATCCTTTATGGATGCAATGGGCTTATACATAAATAAAGGTCTTCCAATGTAGCTTGCAAGGTAGTTCAATCTAATGGTTGACCAATATTAAGAGGTATATTGTGTGTGTTAATCTAGAGTGCGATATGTTTAGAACCTAATTCTTCCAATAGTATACCAATTCTCTATTTTTGTAAAAGGAGAAGCTTATCACTAACATACTAAAGACCAAGATCCAAGACTTTCTTAAATTTAGTTACTAAAGAGAACTTAAAGATGAACAAGCTTTTCTCAGCAATCAAAACCTCATTTAGGTTGTAGTTTCTCCAGCATAGCCATACATTCATTCTAGGGAATGCTAGTCTCTCGTCAAAAAAGAATCCAATAAATGAAGTTGACCACTTTTAAACACTTGGTTTTAGACTATGAATAGGGAAGCTTCTATATTAAAGAAATCAGGAGGTAAGTAAGAGAACTTCTAAATAGGGGGGTCTCCTACCACCTATCCCTACATGCATGTTGTCTAAGGAAGACGCCTACTTTGTAACATCCTCTATTGGAGAAGGCTGAGAAGCTGAAGGCTTAGGGACCATTTGATTTCATTCTGATTTTCTGTTGTGGTTTTCGGTTTTTATTTTTTGTTTTTAGTTTCTGTTTTTTTAAAGAAATAAAAACCTGTTTGGTTGAAATTTGTAATATAAAAATTGAAAACAAAAATCTATTTTGTTGAGATTTATAATAAGAAACTAAAAAGAGAAACATATTTGGTTTTATCATCCTATTTCTATTTTTATAATTATGCTCTTATGTTAATAATTTTAACATAATACATTATATTTTTAAGTTAATTAATTATCATTATAGCTAAAATTAAAATATATGTAGATCAAATATAATTAAAAAATTACACATTAATGTATTGCTACTCGTTTTGAATAATTTTTATTGGTAATCAAATCACACTCAAATCTAGTCAGAAAAGTGACGTGTATCTTCATTAATGGAATTAAAATGAGTATAAGACACGTTGCCTCTGCTACTCCACGCCTGTTGCTTTATTCCTTAGATATAAAAAGCATTTCTTGGACTATAATCTTCGGAGCATCATCTTCTAAGCATTCCCAGCACAATATCCCCATTTATTACAGTAAAATACCTTTCTCTCTCTTATGGGAACACTCCTCATACCATTCTCACAACCTCCTACAATCAATTTATCTCTAATCAACCATGTATGCCACACCCCTTAGTGTCTTCTCCAAAACCCAGTGTTGTGTCGTCCAAAGCAAATCGCCTCTAAGTCCGAAGCAGCAATCTATGAAGCTTCCTTCACCTGAAACCCAAGTCAAAGATAAGGTCTTTGGATATTGATCTGTCATGGTTTCATCCTTCTGACCATTCTCTCTTTGATGTTATATTTCATAAGGCTAAAGTTTAAATCTAGGAATTGTGTCTCTAATGGTGTTAGACGTCATAAGGCTAAAGTTTGGGAGGTGACCTACAACAAGTTTGAGTCTTCGATTGTCTGTGATGATGGGAGTGAGATTAAAGTGAGCTTGATTGTTAATGCAAGTTAGTTTGCTACCATTTTCATAGAGTATGATAAGTCAGGAAACCTTGGTTTTCAGATTGCTCATGGTATTCTAGCATAAGTGGATTCACGTCCATTTGATTTGGAAAAGAAGGGACTCTCTGGTGAAAGAAAGCAACAGTTACGAAAACGATTTAGAAAGGGGGTTGAATAGATCTTTTATTTTTTTCTTCTTTTCGTAAAGTGCTACAAAACAGAAAATTAAAACACACAAGGCAAAACAAAAACAAATCGAAATATAAATTAAAAGAGTAGAGAAGAGAGGCAAACACAATATGTATAGAGGTTCGGTACAAAGACCTACTTCCTCTACCTAAGCTCCCATTTAGGATTTTTTCAAAGCTCTTTACTACAAACTTTTTAGTTTAGTGTGAACTCTTCCAATTAACTTGACTTCCGACTCAAATTATACCGTACAAATGATTTGTTTTCTAGGCACAAATCCTACCTCTCAAGTGATTCTTCTCTAATCACTCAACTCACAATAATAACAAGGATAGTAATGAAATGATAAAGCTAAGTATAGCTGAAGAGGATCAAGGTAAGCTAAGCAATATAAGAGTAATGAGAGAATAATTTTAGCAATATAGAATGTATGCTTCTTTTAATGGCTTATCGGTTAATTCTTCTGTAGCGAAGACCTCTATTTATAGGGTTTAAGACTCTCCTGGACATTCCTAGCTGTTGTAGAACAATTTGCTCCCGTTTGAATTCATTTGACAAATTCAAAGTCTGTTCAGTTGTACTTAATAGTCGACTAGTCTATATGTTATAGTCGACTTGTCTTCCAAGTGATAGTTAACTAACAACACTCTTCTATATGAGTCTTTAGCTTGGTACGTTGAATTGTCGAATTAAAAAGTGATAGTCGACTTGTCAAGTTCTCCAACCAACAGATCTGATTGATTCTCCAATCTTTGACTGTTGAGATACATGCGTAAAATCCTCATGCAAAATCTTCACATGAAATCCATGTTTTTATTTTTCTGATACTCATTAGTCGAGTAGTGCAATTGTTCAAAATATGCGCTTTTCATTAGTCAATTCCCTGACTATCATTAGTCAACTCTTCATCAGCATCACAGTCAACTTGTGTAAGCTTTAAGTCTACTAGTTTTTATTAACTTCCTTAACCTGAAATTATTTCTTAACCATTTCTTAAGTTTTATTATTATCAAAACATAGAAGGATTTAATTTGCCAACCTCCATTGGTCCAAAAATCTCTCCCTTTTTGATAATGACAAAACATTTAGAAATTGTTTAAGAAATTGAAAACAAAGAAAAGATGATCAAGGTTTTTATGCCTTGTCTTTTTTTTATTAGTTAGTTTGTCTCTCCCTCAATCAATGAATCAACAATTTTTATACCTCCCTCATTTTCTCCCCCTTTTTTTCATAATCAAAAGGATCAAGCAAAACATTCTCATTAATAGAATTAACACAAATGTCAAACACAAATATAGTCAAATAAACATTGTCTTAAACTTTCAAATTAAAAAAATCCAAAAAAAAAAGTAAATGATAAAACATGAATGAGAGATGATGAAATGTTCGTCTAAGTGAAATGCAATGGCCATCAATGTGGAGAAGCATCGTCATGTCTACAACCAAGTTTGTCAAATATTTTCTTGTCGCTTTTCTCCAATCGAATTAGAATCCCTTGTTGAAGATCCATTCGAACATTCATTTCTTCAATTTGATCTCTAATTTCTTGAAGCTCTTTTAAGGATACTTCACTTCTCCTCATATTACTTGGCCTTGCATCACTTGACCTTTCACTTGCTCTTTTTGACCTTTGTCTTTTAGGCACTTGTTGACCACTCTCTAAGATTAAACCAAGCTTTTCCACATGATATGCATATACCCAACCCTTCTCATTTGTTTTCATCAACTTCATACTCCTTATATTATAGGATGTAAACCTCCAACTTGTTGAATATGGGTAATGTTCATAGGAACTCAAATTACACTTTTGCAACTTTGAGATATAAGTAATCAAAGCTCTATAAGGCATACATTTATGTTTTGTAGTTTTCCCTTTAAGCTCTCCTCTCAACAAGTTTGCCTTTCTCCTCATCATTTAGATGATCAAATTTGGAAAATTAATATTCCTACCTTCTTCTAAATGCCATATTATTTCTTTATCCAATGAGGTGATATGATTGTTGCTAGCCTTCTTAGGATAAATAACCCTATTTATTGCATAATGCAACAACCTATAGTTCAAGGACAAGTCCATGGCTTCATATTGGGATGAATGTTCAATGCAAATTCTTCCTAGCAATTCATCTCCTTTCATTTCATCATAGCCATAATTGTCCTTGGCTTCCTCATCCGTTTCTCCATCCTCATTTCTCAATACATTTGAATCAAGTAAGGAAGCTCTAAGCCTAATTTCTCCTTTAGGCAATTTAAACCAAATGCTTAAATTTTCTTCACAAATGTAAATGTCTTTCCCTTAAATACAAGACTTCAAATGAACACCACTATCAAAATTACTTCTAGTCACAACTAAATTA
Source organism: Erythroxylum echinodendron (assembly GCA_027575705.1). Classification (NCBI taxonomy): domain Eukaryota; kingdom Viridiplantae; phylum Streptophyta; class Magnoliopsida; order Malpighiales; family Erythroxylaceae; genus Erythroxylum; species Erythroxylum echinodendron. Next base: position 10,881 of record JANZXR010002120.1, on the reverse strand, counting down.
GCATAGAAATCTCTAACTAAATCCTCATATATATCATCCTTAAAACCAAAAAAGTCCTTCAATCCTAAACACCCTATTTTATCAAACAAATCCTTGAATTCACTATGTTCTAGCTCAACCCAATCAAAACGTATGGAAGGAATCAAAACTTTTGATTTTAGTACCTTATAATAAAGATGTTGAGCCTCCATTGAAGTGAATCTAGGTTTAAGAACCTCATTCTCCCTTTCAACTCCACCTCTCAAATAAGACTCTCTAACTCATGTTTGGTGAGTTTGGGTGGCGGTTTCCGGTTGCTTTCCCTTCCCACTTGCTTTCTTTGGTTCCATTTGGAAGGATTTGTGGATTGGAGTTTTTTTTAGGGTTTTTGATGAAGATGAAGAGACTTTGACTAAAGGGAATGATGTTTTGATGATTTGAGGAAGGAGTTTAGTGTTTCGAATGAAGAATGATGATGGGTAGGTGTAGACTTAGTGATTTTTGAAGAGAATAGTCTATTGGAATGAGAGGATTTTGAGTTTGAATGTTTTGAGCTTTCAGAGATTTGTAAAAAATTGAGGGATTTTATGTGCAGGTGATGTCCGATAGTCGACTGGTACGGTTATTAGTCAACTGGTTTTGTGAAAAATAAAAGCAATAGCCTAGAGACAAATTTGGTCTATGGGTTAGTCGACTAGAAAGGTCATTAGTCGACTTAAATAAATACAAATTTTGGGAACCATCAGGTATGAGAATTTTAGTCGACTGGAATGAAATGAATAGTTGACTATTTGAGGATAAAAATCTATGTAATATAAGATCAATAACGATTAGTCGACTTAACACTATAATAGTTGGCTAAAGAGCCTAAAAAACACTTAACCAATTTTTTCCTAATGCATTAGTCAATGCGCAAATCAAAGATACTCGACCATTACCTCAACATGAGTTGACTTAGACTCCAATTAGTCGATTGGATATCTCCTAAATCAAGATAAATCATTTTATAAATCCAAATATTGATCAATTTTGATATTTTCTCCTATAGAATTGCATATTCACCTAATAATTTGACCATTTTCTTATGGAAGTGTATGCAAACAATTTCAAACAAGTATTTAATCATCCAGTTGAATTCAAATCACGCATATCAGGTTTCAATTTTATATTCACAAACACATCTTCTTTAAGAGGTTTCGTAAGAATATATACCAATTGATCACTTGTAGAGACATGTTTTAAACAAATATCACCTTTCAAACAATCATCACATATGAAATGATGCCTAATCTCAATATTTTTTGTTCTACTATGCAAAATTGGATTTTTACTTAAGCAAATTGCACTTGTATTATCACAATAGATTGGAATATTTTTAACAATAATACCATAATTAAGTAATTGATGCTTAAGCCAAAGAACTTGTGCACATGCACTTCCAGCTGCTACATATTCAGATTCAGCAGTAGAAATAGCCACACTTACTTATTTTTTACTAGTTATGAAATCAAAGATGAACCTAAGAAATGACATAGACCGCTAGTGCTTTTTATATCTATCCTAGAACCACCATGATCAGCATCACTATATGCATGCAAATCAAAAGACTCACAACTAGGATACCATAATCTATGATTAATTATTTTGCTAAGATATTTAAAAATTCTTTTACAAGCAATTAAATGAGAAATCTTAGGACAAGATTGAAATCTAGCACAAAGACAAGTAGAAAACATTATACGTGGTTAAATATAAAAAAGAGTCGATCATACCTCTATATAGCTTTTGAGCAACATCTTCTTCATGCTCAAACTTTTCTAAAACTAGATTAGTTGCCATAGGTGTTTTTGCATCTTTACATCCTTTTATGTTGAACTTCTTTAGAAGTTCCTTTGTGTACTTGGATTGGTGGATGAAGATGCCAGCTTTGAATTGCTTGATTTGTAACCCAAGAAAGAACTTGAGTTCTCCCATCATGCTCATTTCAAATTCACCTTCCATCAAATCACTAAATTCTTTGCACAAAGATTCATTAGTAGCACCAAATACAATATCATCAACATATATTTGGGAAACTAACATGTCATGATCAACATGATTTATAAATAAGGCATTATCAACTTTACCATGAATGTAGTCATTTTGGATTAGAAAAGTACTTAACCTTTTATACCATGCTCTAGGTGCTTGCTTTAATCCATATAGGGCCTTCTTGAGCTTGTAGACATAATCTGGATGCTCATGATCTTCAAAACCAGGAGGTTGTTTGACGTAAACTTCCTCTTGAATGTAGCCATTGAGAAATGCACTTTTTACGTCCATTTGATTAAGCTTGATCTTCTTATAAGAAGAAAAAGCACATAGCAATCTAATTGCCTCCAATCGAGCCACTGGTGCATACGTTTCATTATAATCAAGACCTTCTTGATAGAATCCTTGAGCTACTAATCTAGATTTGTTCTTGATAGCATCACCATTTTCATCAAATTTTATCCTATTTACCTACTTGACTCCAATGATGGTTTTGTACTTTGGTGGAGCTACCAAATCCCATACATTATTTCTCTTGAATTGGTTAAGCTCTTCTTACATATCCATCAACCAATGTTCATCTTCAAGAGTCTCTTTGATGTTTTTAGGTTCCACCAATGAGATGAAGGCTGAACTACTCATGTGTTCATACGTTTTCCTCCTTGTTCTTAAACCATCATCTAAGCTGCCAATTACTTGCTCCATAGGATGATTCTTTTATTTTTCCCAAATTGTAGTGCTAGGTACATGATCTTCTTCATCCAACTTTGCTTCTTCAATTTTGGATTCAATTTCTTCAACTCCTTTGCCTAAATTCCTGCATCATCATTAAAACAAACCTTTCTCGGGGGTAAAATCGTATCATCGAATTTAACATGAATATTCTCTTCAACACACTTAGTTCTATTATTATAAACTCTAAGTGCCTTACTAATTAGTGAATAACCTAGAAACAAACCTACATCAGATTTTGAATCAAATTTTCTTAAGTTGTTCTTTCCATTATTATGAATAAACACTTTACAACCAAAAGGATGAAAATATAAGATATTTGGTTTCTTACTTTTCCATAACTCGTATGGTGTCTAGTTCTTGCCTCTTCTTATATGTACTCTATTGATGACATAACAAGCGGTATTGAATGCCTCTACCCAAAATGATTTAGGTAGACTATATTCATTCAGCATTGTTTTACTCATTTCTTCAAGTGAATGATTCTTTCTTTCTACTACACCATTTTGTTATGGAGTTCTTGGTGATGAGAAGTTGTGCTCCACTCTATATTTGTCACAAAGTCTTTCGAATGGCTCACAATCAAACTCACCTCCATGATCGGTTCTTATAGAAACTATTGTCAAGTTCTTTTCAATTTGAACCAACCTACACCACTTAGGAAACTTGTTAAAAACATCACTTTTATTTGCAAGAAATCTCACCCAAGTGAATCTAGAAAAGTCATCAACAATAACAAGAACATATAGTTTACCACTTAAACTTGCATGCCTAGATGGTCTAATTAAATCCATATGAAAAAGTACAAGTATTCTAGATCTGCATATTTCTTTCTTTGGTTTGAATAATTCTCTAACATGTTTGCTTTTTAAGCAAGATTCACACAAGTAGTTTTTAACAAATTTTATCTTAGGCAAACCTCTTACAATGTCATTTTTAGAAAGTTTAGAAATTAAAGGTGATGGTGCATGTCCTAACTTTCTATGCCATAAAAATGCATTTTTTTTCAATGTTACTAAACATTTTTCATTAAAAGAACTATCATCATGCAAATTAACAATATAAGTATTTTCACGTCTCAAAGCAATGAAAGCAACATTTCCATCTTTCTTAACCATGCAATGAGATGATTCAAATTTCACATTAAAATTCGTATCACATAATTGAGAAACACTTAGCAAATTATGTTTCAAAGCATCAACGAGAAGAACATTGTCAATGGTAGGCAAAGGTTCCTTACCCACTTTACCAACACTAATGACTTTACCTTTTTTATTGTCTCCAAATTTGACAAAGCCTTGATTCTTTGGTTTGATTTCTACAAATAGGCTCTTGTCTCCACTCATATGCCTTGAACATCCACTATCAATGTACCATATGCTTGGTAGATTTTCATTCTTTACTTGTATCTATAAAAGAGACATTCTTTCTTCTTATTGATACCCAATCCATTTTGGGTCCATTTTGATTAGTCATATAAACCATATTAGGAAGTTTAGTTCTTTTTATCACCTAAACTTTCTTCACATTAATACATCTCCTAATATTTTTGCATTCAATTTCCATATGACCATCTCTTAAGCATTTAGCACATTTAGCAACTTTTCCATCTTTAGTAAATTTAGAAATCAAAGAACAATCTCTATCAAAGGGTTCATACCCTAAACCATGTTTAGATATGGAATATCTTTGTCAAATTTATCATTTCCATTAGCAAACTTTCCAACCACATAAGAAAACTCTCTTCTAAGTCTATCAAGTTCACAAGTTAAGTTTTCTTTTTCAACATTGCATGTAGAGTGATCTTTCTTAATGCATTCTAAGTCATCAATTGTTTCGTGCAAATCATTATTTTCAGCTTCAAGATCTCTTAATTTCTTTCTCAATTTCTTGTTAATTTTAATAACTTCTTCAAAATCAATTTGTAATGCAATAAATGAATCTTTAAGATCTTGGTCAGTGATCATTACCTCATCCTCATCTTCACTTGACAAGGACCTATTTGCCATAAGAGCCAACTTGCTCTCATCATTGCTTAGATATGCTTCCTCATCATCACTCCAAGTGGCTACAAGACTAGCTTTCTTCTTTTCTTTGTCATACTTGTCATTTTTCTGAAATTTTGAGGAAGAAAATGAGCTTTTGCACTCTCTAGCATGATGTCCTCTTTTTCCTCATTTCCAACACTCTTAATTACTCTTCTTTTCTTCATAGCTTTTGGTCCTTCTCTCTATGGCGACCTTGTTTCTTTCTTCATTCCTACCACCACGTAATTCTTTTCTCCTATTTTTGAGTAAACCTTTCAACAGTCTCAAATTTCTAGTATAAAGTGCTAGTTCTTCATCATCTTCATCTTCATTTAACTCTTCATCACTTTCATCAAGAGAAGAAACATTAGCTTTTAAAGCAATTGACTTTTGTGACTTACCTCTTCCTCCTCTTGATTTGAGAATGATCTTATAGTTTATGAGTGATCCCACCAAGGCATTGAATTCTAATTTGTTGAGGTCTTTGGACTCCATAATGGTTGTCACTTGTGAGTCCCATTCTTTTGGCAATGAATGAAGAATCGTTTTCACCTTCTCGCTATCCATCATATGCTTTCCAAGGTTTCCTAATGCATTGATAATTTCTACAAAATGATCAAGAATAATGAAAATAGACTCACCTTCCTTCATGACAAACATTTTATAGTCATGGAGAAGCATGTTGATCTTTGTTTCTCGAACTTGGTTGGTTCCTTCGTGAGTAATGCATAGTCTCTCCCACATTTCTTGAGTGCTAGTACATGAGTTCACTCGATTTCTCTCCTCAACGGTGAGAGCGCAATATATCAACTTCATGGCTTTTGCGTTGATAAAGGATTTCTTCCAATCATTATCATCACATTCCAACTCCATCTTTAGCTTACCATTTTCATTCAAAGGAACAATTGGACCGAAGATTATGGTCTTCCAATACTCCACTCCCTCACTTATGATGTGGTACTTCATAGGATTTTTCCAAGAAGAGTAGTTAGTACCATTAAAATGAGAAGGGTGATTATTTGTGTTACCTTCTTCAGCTATGTTGTTGTGTGTCAAGTTTAGTGCCATCCTTAGATTTTTATAGGCAGCCTACTCTGATACCAATTGAAAACGATCTAGAAGGGGGTTTAAATATATTTTTTAATTTTTTTCTTCTTTTCACAAAGTGGTACAAAACAGAAAATTAAAACACACAAGGCAAAACAAAAGCAAATTGAAATATAAATTAAAAGAGTGGAGAAGAGAGGCAAACATAATATGTATAGAGGTTCGGTATAAAGACTTATGTCTTATACCTAAGCTCCCACTTAGGATTTTGTCAGCTCTTTACTACACACTTTTTAGTTTAGTCTGAATTCTCCCAATTAACTTGACTTTCGGCTCAAGTTATATCTTACAAATGATTTGTTTTCTTGGCACAAATCTTACCTCTCAAGTGATTCTTCTCTAATCACTCAACTCACAATAATAACAAGGATAGTAATGAAATGATAAAGCTAAGTATAGCTGAAGATAATCAAGGTAAGCTAAGCAATAGAAGAGCAATGAGAGAATAATTTTAGCACTATAGAATGTATGCTTATTTTAATAGCTTATCGGTTAATTCTTTTGTAGTGAAGACCTCTATTTATAGGCTTTAAGACACTCTTGAACGTTCTTAGCCATTGTAGAGAAATTTGCTCTCGTTTGAATTCGTTTGACAAATTCAAAATCTGTTCAACTGTACCTGATAGTCGATTGGTCTCTATGTTATAGTCGACTTGTCTTTCAAGCGATAGTTGACTAGCAACACTCTTCGATATGAGTCTTCAACTCTGTACATTAAATAGTCGACTTAAAAAGTGATAGTCGACTTGTCAAGCTCTCCAACCAAACGATTTGATTGATTCTCCAATCTTTGCCTATTGAGATACATGCGTAAAATCCTCATGCAAAATCTTCACATGAAATCCACATTTTTATTTTTTGATACTCATTAGTCGACTAATGCAATTGTTCAAAATATGCGTTTTTCATTAGTCAAATCCCTGACTATAATTAGTCAATTCTTCATCAGCATGAAAGTCGACTTGTGCAAGCATTAAGTCGACTAGTGTTTATTAACTTCCTTAACCTGAAATTATTTCTTAACCATTTCTTAAGTTTTATTATTAGCAAAACATAGAAGGATTTAATTTGTCAACCTTCATTAGTCCAACAGTTAATGAATTAACGAATTAGTTTTAATTATACTACAATAATATGTGCATGTTGCTGTAGCAAAATGTGTTTTTTTTCTTTCACTTTTTTGCATGAAGATAAAGATGATTAGAAAAACAAGTTTCTCCAGGCGATGATTAGAAAAATAGGTTTCAACCTAAATGACAGTTATAGAAAATCAAGGAACAGATTAGAAAACATACATAAGCAAAAGATATGAAAACAAACCTGAGAAATCACAGACGGAAGAAGACGCAGTAGAAGATGCAAATGATAGCATAAAGAAGAGAAACCTGTTTTCAAAACACATAAAAACATTTTATGAAAAAAATGTTTTAGAATACATGAAAACTATTGTGAAATATTAAGGAAACATCTTTTTACTATTTTCGTGAAACTGTTGTGATTTTTTTATTTTTGAAAATAGCATAATACAATAATAATGAAGCAAACATGTTTTAAGAGGATGTTTCCTTTTTTATAAAAATCACAACAAGAAACGGAAAAAACAAGTGAAAACAAACACTCCCTTAAACTTACTAGTTTTTGAAATATCAGAGTTAGGCAATGAAACTAAACCAAAGATCTAGTCAAAACTTAAATGTGAAATGTTTGATTTAAAAGGATCTTGACAATATGGAGCACCAGAAGAAGTAGTAAATCCATAGTTGGTTTGATTCCTTCAAGAGAAGCTGAAGCAACGGAGCTACAGTTTTATGTAAGGACTCAAGCATGAGCTTTAAGACACCTTAAGCTTGATCAAACTTCAAGGCAATAATCCATGGCCAAAGTCTATTCAAGCTTGGGTGCCCCAAAGCCCAATCAAGCTTAAACCAAGCCCTAATTTCATTTTTTAGTTTAATTAATTTTTAAATTATTTTTATTTAATTAATAAGTCTTCACTAACATTTTATTTTCAAGAGTTTGAAATTTTAATATCATTCTTTTATAGTTATTAACTTTATTTAAGAATGTTAATATCTTTTCATTGAATAATTATAAAAATTGAGGATATGTTTCTTATTAATAAATCATCCTTGAATTAGTTTGATTGTAATAAAAATATTTAGTGATGTGAAAAAAAAATTGGAATTTTTAAGAAAAAGAAATTGGATGTAGAATCAGGAAATTGTGAATTAAAAACAATAATATGTAAAAATATATTATTCTTAATATAAACCTCCTTCTTCCCCCTTCCTTTGAACATCTTTACCTTCCCTAACCCCCTCCACCACTAGTACCATAGCCTTTAGCTCTGCATTCTTAGCACCCTTGACAATTCTTGCACAATCTTATTCTACATACAATTTGGTATTCGCCTGCTATCGTTCTTTACCGACAAATAACCAACACCAAATATCTCAAGGACATAACTAACTTTTCACAATACTACACTCTGCCACCCTAAAAACTTTCCTTGTTAAGCTTTTCGTAGTTATGACAACCCAAAACCAAAAGTTGAACCTTTCCTAACAGATTATCTAACTTTCACAATGACCAATATAGCAATCCCTTCCCTACGTAAATTTCCACCTCTGCCCTCCTCCATCCTTAAACCTTCTTCCACTATCGTAGAAATATCTTCTCTATTGAATGCTCCTACCAAATCTTGGAAGCAAGTATTAGGGGAAGAAACTCCATTGACCTTGTTCTACTCACCATTGAAGGACATGGACGGTAGAGTGATTGTTTACCCTAACCTTGAAGTCTTGAAGGAGGGAGCTTGGGCTTAGGAATCAACCATAATTGGTTTTTTCTTTGGCAAGAGACCACCTTTTCCTTTAGTCTCTCAATAGGCCGGCAGGTTGTGGAAGACCAGAGGCTTGATAGATGTTCTTCTCTCTAAAGAGAACTTGATCCTTGTTATCTTTACTTCCACTTCAAAAATCCAGAAGATTATGGAGGAAGATCCCTAGCATTTTGGTAACCATCCTGTGTTCCTACAAACTTGGCAGTCACATTTAAAACTTAAAACTCTTAAAATCCAAAGTATTCCGCTTTAGATTAACTTTTACAACATACCACTTAAGTATTGGACAACCTAAGGGCTTGGAGCACTAGCCAACTATAACGGAAGACCATTATGCATAGATGAACATATAACCAAGAAGAAACTTGTTGGATATGCTCGGATTTGTATCAATTTGGATACTTTCAAAGAACTCCCTAATGCAATTCTAATAATAAGGATAGGAGAGGAAGACAAACTACAGGAATACAAAATTAAAATTTCTTACCATTGGAAACCACCTTTTATAAATCCAACCAAAATCTGGAAGGCTACGACAAGATTTTTAGAAAAAGGGAGCTACTAAGAGCTTATGGAATCAGTTGAAGTAATTACACCTCTGGAATCCTTGGAAAATCCCTTTCCTTTAACATCCAATGCTGCTATGATGCCAATAACTGGTAATTCTGTACCAACTAATGATACGGAGAGACAAAACAATGAGTTAGTGCAAAATTGTCAAACAACACACATGCATACATCCAAGGAGCACAGTATAACATGCAATATAGAGCAGGTTATACCGCAAACACCAAATACAACACTTATATCTCAAACAGATACCAATGATGACCATGCCACCCTAACCAACACTTCGAGAGTTATACATAAGGTTGAAGGAGAATCAATGGTGAATCACACTAATCATATCTAATCAGATATCATTACTACTCTTAAAGTTTATAGTGTACTTAAAGAATTTGTAGGAAATGTTGAATTCCACACAGTGGAGAGGAGATCTAAGAGGGGAAAAGGAAAAGGCTCCATAAGCCAAACCTTTTAACCATGTCCATTATTTCATGGAATTTACATGGAATAAATTGTCCCATTAAAATGTCAACTTTAAGGGCATTTGCCTTGCGACAGAAACCTCTCATCATCAGATTATTAGAAACCAAATCAGACCAGAAAACCTAGCCAAATTGGACTTTTTTATTCCCACTGGAACATGATTACCAACTACCAACATCATGCATTTAGAAGAATAATTATTTACTATAAAGAGGATGAGCTCAAGGTGGATCTCTTAGACTCAAATGAACAAGTTATGCATATGAATTTATTTCTCAACAAGGAGCACATTCAACTTGATGTTTCATTCATCTATGCAAGCAACTTTCGGTTCTAGAGAAGAGATTTATGGAATAACCTTAAATCATTCAGTAACACCGTATCCACTCCTTGGCTGATATGTGGAGACTTTAATTCTATATTATACCCCTCAGAGGTATAAGGACGATCTAAAGAATTATACAGTTGATCTTAAAGATATGATGGAGGATTTAGGGGTGATTGATCTTAATTATGTAGGACATACTTTCACCTGGTCTAACAAAAGACAATCAGCTTGGCACATCAGAAAAATTGGACCGAGCGCTAGTAAATGACATCTGGCTTAAGACCTATCCTGACCACCTTACTTATTTTAAATAACCTCTCTTCTCATATCATACTCCCATTGTAATGGATAACTTATTCCAAAAAGTTATCAAGCATTATCCTTTCAGATTCAATAATTTCCTAGTGAATGTATCAGGATCCTATAAGGCATGTATAAAAGGAGCATAACATAATTTCCACAGAACCAAGCAATTTTGTTGTGTTCAAAAGCTAAAAGTCATCAAAAAGGAACTGAAGACCCTAAATTCTATACAAAAGCCCTCAACTGCCACCTTAAACTCCTACAAACTTGAACTTCAAGCTATTCAAGCTAGCCTTACTGCTCAACCTACATATCTAGTGCTACTTATCGAGGCTCCAAATCAATCGTTGAGCTTAAAGCTCTAATCAGTGGCTGCTCAGTTCACAACTGTCATTAATCTGATCGTGCATTCATGAATGAAATGCATGTGACACAATTATGCACGTATGCATACATCTCAGTTAATCATAATAAACCCAATC
>JANZXR010002110.1:3903-17287 GCA_027575705.1 Erythroxylum echinodendron | reverse complement strand
ATGATATGTTATTCTTTCTACAGTTCTGCAGTTAAATGACATTGGATCCAACATAATAATCCTTTTGGTTCAATTTGCAGGTTTTGAAAGCAAGTGCAATGTGAGGAGCATTGGCACAAAGAACAAATATTTCTACTACTGTACAGATTAAAGAGCGAAGCAAAATTTGTGGACGTTTCACAATGCCTAGACTTCTTTTACGAATAGATAATGGACCTACTTCTTTATTGCTACTTGACAAATGTTGCTGAATTATTTTAATTCTAGCGACTTCTTTAACAGGAGGTGTAGAAACTAGGATTTAACTTTGAAAAAGCGGTCACTCTGATGAAGAGGACGTTGTATGTGAGTAGGACTTGATTTGTCAAGCTTTGGCTTCATCCTACTGTCCATTTGAGGGTAGGATGTGTAATAGAGTAGTTGCTTTTATTGTTTTTGGACTTAATCAAATGATCATTTATTCTAATCTCCTTCTATTCTTCTTCAGCTGATCCCATTTGGTTTTGAGAATTATTTGATGCCACGTTGAGAAAGATATCCTCTTGTTATTATTAAGTATATATACTAAGGACGAACGAGATGGACGAATACGAAATCCATCCCGTTCGTCAGTTTCATTTAACAGCTTATATTAAAATATATACTAAGGAAGAACAGGATGGACGATTACGAAATCCATCCTGTTTGTCGGTTTCATCTAACGACTTATATTAAGTATTAAGTAAAATATCCAGAATCTCGAAGTTTCTACCGTCTTCACGAAGCCCTTGTCTCAAATTCTAACAAATATTTTCTCGCCACCGGCTTCCTCTCCTTATCCGCCACCAGCTTCTTTGGTGCCCTTACAACTATTACATCTTTCTCTTCAAAGCTCGTTCCTTTCTTTTCTCTTCTCTACTAAACATCCTTCTATCGCTATCTCCTTCTTCCGTTGGATTCAATCACTCCCTCAACAGAACCACATTCTACTCTTATCTTAACAACTCTTTTTTGAAACCTTAAAATGAAAGCCCAATCATAGATCTTTCGATGAGGTCGTCGATAGCTACTCCAACTTCGGCCCATACTCTGACTTTAAAACTGACACCGGTCTCCATCGATCACATCGCTGCCTCCTCTGACGTATTCGGCTTTGGATCTTCAACTGCCGATGTAGATCCCAAACCTAACTTCTCCGAGAGCCCCTATGGCGTCGATAATGGCCACAACAATGGCTATTATGGAGCTAATGATGGCCTCTTCTCTTCTGATGGTCCCGTACTTCCTCCTCCAACAGAGATGATGCCAGCGGAAGGCTTCGCTCTTAGCGAGTGGCGATAGTGAGATTTTTGTCAACTTTTTTTATGACTTTGTCTTTGACTATACAAGCTTAGATCTGTTTGGTTTAAATCATTAGTAATGGAATTTAGGATATTTAATTATTTATGTTCAAGTGTCTATTTCTAAAGAAATTCTCAGTAGTGAAGTTGTTTGATTTGTCTCCTTCACTCTGAAGTGTTAACATCTGAAGATGTGCAGGAGTTTAAATTTTTGTAGTTTTGCATGCCCATAATTCATGGGAGAAATATATGAAAAGTTTCTGATCTGCAGTTCTACTGACCATCATATTAAAATTAACAAGTCAGAGTGTGCTGAAATGATATGACTTCTTAGGTTTGGGGCTTCCGGCACCAAAAATGCTGTCATCGAAATTCTACACCTTTGCTTCCAGCTCGGAGACTGGAAGACTCTTAATGACCAAATTCTTTTGCTCTCCAAAAAGCGCTGCCAACTCAAACAAGTGACCGTTGCTATTTCCTCCTTTATCAGTTGCGTTAAAATAGAAAAGGAAAAGGACATTTGTTTTGAGAGAAAGTTCTTTTGTCAATCTTGTTCCTGGCAGGCTGTAACTGCAATGGTGCAGCAAGCAATGCAATACATCGTTCAGACATTGAATTGATTAAAACGCTTAATAATATGGCTGCAGGGAAGGTGACATGACTGATGCATTTTCAGTTTGTTGAATTCAATTATAAAGCTTGCTTCTTGCTCATGTGTAGTGCTAATAATATTGAACATATTGTTGTAGATATATGTTGAGATTGAGAGAGCTCGGTTGATCAAAAAACTACCTAAGATTTAGCTAAAGGAAGAACAGGGGCTTATTGCTGAAGCTGCCGAACTAATGCAAGAAGTTTCAGTAAGTTATGGCAACTATTTATCTCATGATAGCTGCCTTTTTATTTTTATTTTGTTATTAAGTAATTCACATGAGACTCTTATTTTTACAACCAAAGTGGAAACTTTTGGTGCTATGGCAAAAACAAAGAAAATTGCTTTCATCCTTGAACAAGTACGTATCTCTTTATTTATTCCTTGTTGGCATTTTATGTTTAGTTGATAGGGTCATTTTCTTATGCAATGGTACTAATATTGACTTGCAAGCAAGTTTGAAGGTTAGCACTTCATAGGTTCAAAACAATATCTTTTTCCTGTTGGGACTAAGTGTTAATTTGTAGACTTGTAAATGGATTGAAATGATAATGTGTAAATGTGTTTATTGGTTTATAAATGACTTTGGTAGGTACGTCTATGCCTAAATCGCCAAGATTATGTCCGTGCCCAAATTCTTTCAAGGAAAATCAGTCCAAGAGTCTTTGACGCTGATAGTTCGAAAGAAAAGAAAAAGCTAAAAGAAGGTGAAAATATTATTGAAGAAGCTCCAGCTAATATACCATCAATTTTAGAGTTGAAGCGAATTACTATGAATTGATGATTTGTTATTAATTTTCTCTGTTTCTTTGTTTTTATTCATATTGCTTAATACAACGTCCCACTTTATTATTAAGTTTCATCCTTTCTTGGTAAGGATGTTTGGGGGCCTAACAAATTCAATCATTTCTTGGTTGCTGTGCTACGTACTTTTTCATCAGCTCATCTTTATGTTTGTGTTGAATCTGTTCATTACATAAATGCATTACAACTCACCCTCATCTTTAGCTAGTTTTGAATAACAAAATAAAGTAAAATTGAACTATTGAAAGAAATTTAAAGCAAACAGTGAGAAAATGACCAAATTGATGAATGAGTTTGGCATTCAATTGTTGGTTCAATATTAGCTCACACACAAATAAACACAATTCATTGTCTTATTGTTTCCAATCCTCTTTTAGAAACTATTAATTGTAGGTTAACAATAAGCTTTGTTGACCTAGTTTTCCCTTAAGTCTTGTTTGACCAAAATAAGTTCTTTAATTAAACCTAGTTATCGAAAACCTAGAAAAAGATCTCTAGATTTAGTAGGATAACTGTATTACAAAATAGGAAAATGGATTAGTCTAGGCTACAATCACATTAGCTCGGATCATTTAACCTATGTTATGTTATCCTTAATGATTCATGATAGGTGATTATACTATGTTTTGATAGATGTTAAGTGTGCTTTTGAGTATTTCTTAGATGATTATCACACATATAGTTTTAGAATTATGTTTCTATTAGTGTTTGTTGATATTCTAAGTGTTTTGTGTGGTTTTGAGCATGATTTGAATCTTAATTTAATGTTTCAAGAGGTGAGTTATGTGTGTTTGAGTGTATGGAAATAGGAAATTGAAGAAAAGAGAAGAATTGGATGTATGGAAACAGGTCACAATCATAACTTGCTTGTCACGATTGTGATAGAGAGTATAGACAGCAATTTCAGCGAATTTTAGCTTTTCCAGCATGCAACTCTTTTTGTAATTTTAACATTTTGGGGCTATTTTTAAACCAAATTAAGTGGGTAAATCCCAGAAAGAACCCTAGAAGTCTCAAAAACTACTTAAGAATGTAAAACAATAAAAAAAAAGTAGCCACTATCTTCCAAATTGAGAGAGCAAGAAGGAGGAGCAAGAAGAGCAATCCAAAAATTTCATATTTCAAGTTTGAGTTCAAATCAAGTTCTTTCTTTCGTTCCTTTGTTTATTTTATTAAACCTAATGTGTAACTTAGATTTGAATATGTTATTCACATTTAGGATGCTTTAATTTTCATATTTGGATTTGTTCTTGTGTTGTTTTATGGCTTGATTGTTATTACTTTCAATTCAATTTTTTAGTGTTGTGAAGTTTAGGTATGCTAATACTTCGATAATAGATTGAGAGACTAAGTCAAAAGTAATCCAATTAGGTTGGGTAACGAGAGTTAGTGACCTAATAAGTCTCTTAAATATCAAATTGGTAATCATACAAGGAGAAATATTGTGTGAAACCTAATTATTCAATAGATCACTTAAGAACTAGTTGACAACATTAGGTAGATTTTGTGAATCGAGAGATTGCAAATTCTGGAGTTTTATAATCAATTAGGGTTAAATGATTAGGTCTTGAGAGAAAGTAATAAACCCTTTGAAAATCTAGAATCGACATCGAATTGAATCAATAGTGGTTAGGGAGCAAAATAACAATAAAATGAATCCTAAGCTTCATCCTTAATGTTCCTTACGTATTTATGGTAGCTCATTTTTTATTTGATTATTTGCTTATTTTTGTTTATTGTTTTAAATTTTTGATATTTTATTTTCATCCAATTCATATACTGATATCTTACACAAAGTTAGGTTCACTTAATTCTAACTATTTTCTCATGGGATTGACACCTCAATTACTACACTTTACAACCCATGCACTTATAGATTATTTTTTTTTAGAATTAAAACTTGCCCAACAATTCGAAATCATTAGTTTATCACAAATGAAATGAAAATACAACTATTACATATTGTATTCCATATTTTGGCAATATGTTCATACATACACAATCTATTGAGAATGAGAATATAAATCATTCATACATGAATGCCAAAAACATTAAGCTAAGAATAGCATAAACAATTTCTAAAGAGAGAGTCAACAATACACAATGAAGAGATGCTTAATTTTGACCTTCAGCTTTGATTTCCCCTTTGAACTAGAAGGACGAAGGATTAGCTCTCTATGGATATCAAAGAAGTTAGAGTTCTGCCACCCTTTGTGTTCCAAAATGATTTATACCATTTTTGACCACTCACACGTTTATTTACATGGAAAACTAGGTTTATGGCCGTGCATCCAACCGTGCATCACCAAAATATACCACTTTTAAGATTATGCATGGCCGTGCAAGTGTATGCACGATTGTGCATCTTGAAAGTCATGCAAATTCTTCGTTTTATTGCATTTTCTTATCCTATCTTCGCTCTAATCCATCTCTTTCTTGTTCCACAAAGACAAATGTGTTTAAATATCAAGAGAATGACTCAAGGAATGTGCTTTTAACTTATTTTAGCTTTTATGCTTTTAACTTGTACCTAAAATACAATGTGAACCAAAATGAGTGTATGAAGCATTTCATAATATTAATCGCTAAGTATTAAGGCATGAATATATAAACAATTAAGCATACGTCAATTTCTCGCATGTTTAGCTTTTGACAGTCCTTGGGAAAGCAACAAAATCAAGGTCACAAACTAAAAAACTTTCACATTTTCCTCATTTCCTAAAAATAGATAGTCATAAGAAAAAAGAAATAACTTTCAAAACCAAAGCAGCAAATCAACTTTAAATACCTCTACTCATGATCAATCAAAATTCATTACCTTCAGAAATTGAGCAACCTAAGGGTAGACTTTGACAAAATGTGTTTAAAAATAACATAGATTTATAAGTACACTTAAACACCATTCATAATCAAGATATTCCATGACTTTGCATATCATTTCAGTGTTACACCATTAGGATTTACATGCATAATCATGAATTAAAGGATTGTTTTAAGGTTGTAATATGGGCAAGGGTTAAGGTAAGAAGTATTTGGATAGTTTAGTGCAAAAAGCCATCAAAGCTAGTAAAGCAAGAAAAACACTCAATGTACCATTAAGCACCAAAATCAACATTCACTTAACACTGGGTACCATTAGCTATGAAGAATGCAAAAACTATGTTTCATAGCTCATATTCAAGCTCTCACACCATAAACCTCATGAAGCATAAGGAATTAGAAGGAATCACTCACAAAAATTAAAGACAAATCATGCATTATAACTATAAGGAATGACCCTTCAAAAATAACATCTCTCTAAATCATGTCATAATCAAATCACCCTTTCCATATAACTTTAGGTAGAAAGACTAATCATGAGCAATTGTGTAACACAAATGCATTTTCTCCTTGATAATGTTATTAAAACATATTTTTCTTTCTTTTCCCCTTTTTTCTTTCTTTTTCCTTTTTTCATTTTTTTTTCTTTCATTTTTTAATATAAAAGTGAAAGAAGCTACATCAGAATTTGGAATTCAATGATAAGAAATAAAATAACATTCCAATAATTTTAACCAACCCGCACACTTATACTATTGTACATCCATAAACATCAATAATCATAATGCTCCACTAGCTTTAAGGCTTAGGTAGGACACTTAGTTAGGTATAAGGCATGTAATGTGGTTAACACAAAAAGAAAAGGCAAATAAAGCTCAAGGGAGCTTGTCAAAAGGAAAATTCATATTAATAGATAGGCTATTTGGATAATGTAGCTTATAAAACAAAAAATGTCTATATCATTTTCATATTAATGCATGCAGCAAAATTTTGGTCTCAAATAAAAAATCAAAGCAAAGTTAGGATGTACATGTCATAAATGTAGCACACCAATACCATAGAGCATATGGTCGAACATCCAGAGGACATTCAAGAACATACCCTATGAAAATGGCATGTTAAAGCAATCACATCAACTTACTATGGCATCATGCAGAACATAAGTATTTCTAAAGATTAAAACTCTTTATTTCATTCACCAAAACAACTTACAATGTAGCATTACACTTTATAATACATGTAAATACACTTTATAATACATATATTTACATTACCAAAAACATCTGAGAGTTTACTACTTTTTTACAAAATGTTCTACATGAAATGAGAAACTAATTAATCACAATCTACTAGACTCCTCAAATATCAGCTGACCAGACTTTTAAGTCATTCTTGTTTCCAAATTTGACAGTACTAGACTTCTTCTAATTTGCCTTAGAAGTTAGGTCTCCCTTGTACTTGAAAATTAATGTTGCAATTTTGATGAGTTTGTGAACTCAGTAAGTGAACCATTATCAATGTGCTCACTCATATTAAAACATAAGGACAATTTATAATCCAATTAATAAGCAAATCATATCATCTAATATTGAACATTTTCAACAAGTACAACTTTATAATATTTTCATAACTATTTCAAAACAATTCAATAATTCAATTCATTCATCCATATGATACATGTCAAGTTGTATATGCAAATGCACATGTGACTCTATTCATTATTACTTTGTTGTGATCGAGCGCCTATTTACTATCCCGTATCCGTTATGGATACCAGGCTCATTTCATTTACTATTTCGTACCCATTGTAGATATCGGGTTCAACAATAACTGAGCCAGTGACTCTTTATGCACATTTACGAGCTTTAAGCTCTTTTTCACATTGGTCACTTCAGTCATAACTCTTTTATCTGATCATACATAACAATGTGATAGAATGCTTCAATTCATATGGTATGTTATCCATAACTTTCATTTAATGTGCACAGTCTTTTATCACATTCATCGGATCTGAGTCTGGCATTCAACAATCAATTGAGTACACATTTTTCTATATTCATACACAATTAGAAAGCTTTCCTAACATAATCTCAAATATCAAACTTCTTGGACCGTCAATGCCCGGAATTATCACAATCATATCGATAACAGTTCAATAATTGAAATTTAAACAGAAACAAATTAATGATGGTGAGAAAACATCTAGGTTAACTCATTGTATACTCCAGATAAGCTATTTCCTTGATGACCCGATAATGTCTAGATGCTGATGATCGATTTGTGCTTCTTTATCCATACAATACACACATATTGTTTATACATTACTAAGTTGATCAATAATATTAATCAATCATATTAATATTCAATCATGCACATGTATATGTGTCATGTTCAATGCATGCTCAATTGACTTTCTCAGGTATGTATCTTTAATCACGAGTCTTGATCATTCAAACATCATAGCTTGTATTTAACTAGCTTGCATTTTAGGTTTATACCTCAAGTAAATTTGATTATTCTAAATTCATCAATCACATATTCACCAATCCTTTTCTAGCGTTATGATCACACAATATCCCAATTCTCATTCATTCATACCTAATTCATATTACTCATATCCTTTGGGTTACATTTACATTCATAAGAAACACCTTTATTCCTTTAACAACTCATAATTTCCAAATTTAGAAACATTGATATCAAAATAATCCATTCCTTAAGTTATAACTTCAATTCACAACCTAAACATATTAAACACTTAACCAACTAATCGAACATCAAAATAGGTTCATTTCAAGCCTCAATCACGTCCAAATTCACCAAAGTAAAGTAACTTATCCTTACTTGGTTCAATAATCACACAAAACAGAAAAATTCATTTCCCAAGTATTGCCTATGATCATGGAGGACCTTCCCATCATGGGATGAGTGAACCGAGTGTTCACTCTCCATTCTCCTTCAATTTCTCCATATTTTGAATACGTTTATACAAAATTCAAAACATCTTAATAATAGGTCATTAATTATACTTTAATTTCTTATCAATTTCACCTCAAATCCTAACTCAAAATCATCTATACAATAGCTCATAACTATTGTTTTTCATGTACTCAAAACCAGAACACAATTGTATCCATTTATTCATCAGTTCCTAGCACTCAACCATAGTCAATCCATCCCTAAACAATCATCATAAATGTTATGCTAACATATGTCACAATAGGTTAGTAATTCACTTACTTGTTCAGCTCAGAGGCTTCCTAAATTCATCAAGTTAACCTAGCCCTCCAAGCTTGCAAGATCATTACAAATTCAAGGTGAAAATAGGTTTGGTTTTCAGCAACAAGATAGAGGTAACAAAATATTGGAGTGGCAAAGTGTAGAGTTTTGGTAAAACTCAAAGTTGTGCAGGTTGGGTGTGAGTGTTAAAAATGAAAGAAGAAGAAGATGATAGCATGTAGCAAAAACAAAAGAGACAATGGTTATGTTATGTGTGCGTGTCATGTGGGGTAGGTGTATGGTGAGTGTTATGACACTTGTCAAGTAAAGAACTAAGCTACATGTCTTCTACTTAAGCTAAAAAATGTCACTTAAATATTTAGTACATTTTTCACTCAATCTTTAAGCCATTTGTCGTTCAATCTCCAAGCCATTTGTCACCCAATTATCTAAGTCATTTTTCATTCAATCCTAATGCCATATGCCACTAATTTCTACTACCATGTGTCAACTTGTCTTGCCACTTGACATTTTTCCTAGTCCAGATGTACATATTAATTCATAAATTCCCCAATTGTAACCATTAATTCCAAATTACTAATTGCAATCCATCAAGACAAAATTTAAGACATAAATAATGCATAGTCATATTATAACCATTTTAAACCTTTCATAACTCGGAATATGTCAATTGAGTGCATATACTATCTTTGCAATGTATGCGAAATCATAATTCATGTGTTTCTGGTAATGATATGTATGTGAATGAAATACGTTTCATAAATTCTCAATGATATAATTCAAGTAACTTAATAACCTAAGACTCTAACCCTTAGCAATGTTTTAGAAACCGGCTATTACAATAAAGGTCACACATAAACAAAAGCTAATGAGACTGACATGGATGTTTCTGTCTATAAAGGCTCAAAATATCACTGGCTTGTGTCTTCCCACTAGTCACTACTCTTCCAAAGATAACGTACATTGACAAATCATAAGAGTTTAATACATGCTCAAGTTGCCATTAATTTTTCTAGTTAATTCTACTCTCTAATTATAAATAAAGAGTCTTAAAAGCACTAGAAAAAGAGAAATTGTTTATTTGTTTGTTTATTTGATTCTCTCCCTCTTTTTTTATTTAAAAATACATAAGAAAGAAACAAACTTAAAAAAATGCTTGAAAACAAACTCAAAACACACAAAATAACTAAGATCCTTACCCCCACACTTAAAACTTACATTGTTCCTTAGGTCTTGTTTAATCAAAATAAGCTCTTTAACTAAACCTAGCTATCAAATAACCTAAATTAAAGTCTCTTAATTTATTAGGATAGTCGTATTATGAACTAGGAAAACATATTAATCTAGGAAACAATCACACAAGCTCCAGTCATTTGGCTTATGTTATTTTATCCCTAATGATTCAACATCATTAGTTTACCACAAATGAATTGAAAATACAAATATTACATATTCTATTCCATATTTTGGCAATGGGTTCATATATAAACAATTGATAGGTGTAGATTGCATTGTAGGTAATTTGATATATGTTTAGTAGTTAAGTTGAATGTTTAGTGTGTGTTTAGCTTAATAATTGTGTTAGTTCATAAACATTTATGTTTTAAGTATTCTTTGGGTGAGAACATGTTTTTGAGCTTCAATTATATATATATGAGGTGTCGTGATAATTTGATAGTGTTTCAGGGAATTCGAAAGAGTTTCGGAGGAGACTCGAACTAAAACACAAGGCCACGATCATGGGGAACCTACCACGATCGTGACAGAAGCAACAACATAGAGCCATGACGATCATGGGGGATCTACCATGATCGTGATAAAGAGCAGATAATCGTGGTGTGCTCATAGATAGACAGGGAGTCACTTTCGAATTCAAGTTTTTGAGGGACATTTCAGACATTTCAGACCCTGGAAAGACATTAGGGTTACCTTAATTGGTAAAAACTATAAAAGGATTATGATATAGCCCTAAGAGGGGAGCCTAAATTCGGCCTACATTTGGAAACCCAAAAGAGAGAGAGAGAAAAGAAAAAGAGGAAGAAGAAGAGGATTTTGACACTGAAGCTTCCCGAAATAGGTGATCTCCCGATGTCGCTGCTCTTCCGAATCATCCAACCTGAGTTTCATTTCCTTCCCATTTACCTTTTTATTCATTTAATGTGTAATATTGAGATGGGTTGTATGGATATAGATTTTGAGTTGTTCATGATGTTCTAACTTTACCTTCGGGATTTTGCTTATTTTTAATGTTAATCTAGTTGATTTGTGTTTACTTGAGTTGGGTATTGTGATTGATTGATGTATTTATATATTTTGATAATAAACTGAGAGGGTGAATAAGATAAATGATTAGATTGGATTAACGAGAGTTAGGCGATCTAGATGACCACTTAATCAATTTAGTCGATAATTTCATAGAGAGAGATCTCGTAGGAGACCCGATTGTTTATTAGAGAGCTTTAGAACTAATTAAAATTATGGGTATTTGTGAATTGAGATATTGCAAGTGTATATTTTGATTAGGGTTTACAATTTAGGGAATGATTTTAACTCGAGAGAGAGTGATCAACCTTACAATCATCTAGAATTGACACCCCATAAATGAATAAAAGGCTAGATTAGCATTAATGATAGGTAAAATCCCCTCTGCCATAGCTTGATTAATTATTTCTTCAAATTTCCATTATTACATTATTTGATTATTGCCAATTTGTTTAATTTAGTTTACTTTTTAGTTTAATATTCAAATTTGAGTCTTAAACAAAGCACACTCCTAAGCATAATCTCTGTGGCGTGATATATGCTTTTTACTATAAGTAACGACCCGTATACTTGTGGTTTTTAGCATAAAGTAAGCAATTGGTTTTGGAATCAACAAAATCTATTAAGAACTAGAATATAAATCATTCATACATGAATATCCGAAACATTAAGAATATTATAAAAAATTTCTAAAGAGAGAGTCAACAATACCTAATGAAGAGAAGCTCAATTGTGATCTTCGACTTTGATTTCCCCTTTAAACCAGAAGGATGAAGGATTAGCTCTCTATAGATCTAAAAGAAGTCAGAGTTCTGTCGCCTTTTATGTTTCGAAAACGATTCATACCCTTATTGGCCCCTCACACATCTATTTATATGGAAAATTAGGTTTTTGGGGAGAAGTTGTACATCTAACTGTGTAAGCTTTGAGCCTCTTTCAATTTCACAAAAACATTAGTATATTTAGATGATCTTTTAATTTTTTAATATTTGATGTATTATTGAGCAATTTTAAAATTTTATCGGTTTATATTTTATTTTGTAATAATGAATAAATATGATTATCAGTATAATTTAAATTTAAAATAAAAGAATAGATGTTGTTGAATGTTGATATTGTCTAAACTCACCTTCAGGATTTTTTTATCTTTGATATTAATAAAGTTTGATTTATTGTGTTTTTATTGAGTTATTCGTGATTCAAGTTCTATTCTTAATAATTCGGTAATAAACTGAGAAGGTGAATTGAGTGAATATAATCAAATTGGGCTAACGAGAGTTAGGTAGTTTGATAGATAAGAATTGGATCAAACCGGTAAAATAGTGTAACGATAGATCGAGCATAGGTTTCTGGTAGGTTATTAGACAATTTCAGAACTGATTTAGGTTTTGGGTTAACTGGAAATTGAGAGATTACAATTCCATAATTTAAATTAGGGATTAAAAATTAGGGTTAAAGATTATAACTCGAGAGAGAGTAATCTACCCTAAGACCTTCTAGACCTGATAATTCAATAATTTTATAATCAGTTAGATTTTCATTAAAGTCAGATTAATCCCCTTTTCTCTCAATTAGTAGTTCCTAGGTTGATTTTTGATTGAGTTATGCAAAATTGTTGTCTTGTCTATAATTCTTGAATTTAATTCTTACCATTGATTAATTTCTTGTGTTAGTTTGTTATTTGATTTATTACGAATTTGAGTTAAGCCTTAGATTTTAGGAGTAGATTACTCATCCTTGTGGGATCAATACCTTAGGTACTACGCGAACGACCCGTGCAGTTGTGGTATTATCGAGGTTATAGATATTAAAACCTAGCATATGTAACCTTGTGGTCAATTTTCTCCAAATATATAGGCCTGGTATAAAACTTAAAGAGATTAATCATAAGTAGGTTCCTTTAGGGTTTAACTTTCATTGAATCCCATTAGAATACTAGTCCAATTATGGTTAAGTTTCCTACTAAGCTTCATAGGCAATCCTTTATACATGGATGAAGCTGCATCTTAAAAAAAAGCATATAGGATATGTGAGAAGTTACATCAGTGTTGATATGTATTGTAATTTGCATAATGAAGTGTCATTAGTGGGTCTAGGGTGGATGACAAACTAGTGGAAGACACCATTAAAGTCTCTTACCAATGGAGACCTTCCCTAGCTCAATGAGAGATGAAGTGGAAGAATCATTAAATTTTGAATTGCTTGTTAGAAACTTCATAACGAAGATATTAAGGTAGTGGTATTCTCTTAATCTTAAGAAGGATGCAAAACCTAGAGGATTTGATGT
>JANZXR010002099.1:0-17287 GCA_027575705.1 Erythroxylum echinodendron | reverse complement strand
CTTGTTTAGAAAATGCATTGATAGTGATTTCATCATAGTACAGATATATGTTGATGATATTATCTTTGGTGCAACGTTTAAGAAGCTATGTTCCAATTTTGATAAACTGATGAAAAGTGAGTTTGAAATGAGCATGATGGGTTAATTAAAATTCTTTCTTGGTTTACAAGTTATGCAAACCGAAGAAAAGATTTTTATTCATCAACAGAAGTATATTACAGAACTGTTGATAAAGGGTATGGACAAAGTAAAACTGATGTCAACTCCTATACATCCTTCAAACCCTTTATTTAAGGATGAAGCAGGTAAGAAGGTTGATCAAACCCTTTTTAGAGGAATTATTGGTGTATTACTTTACCTTACAGCAAGCAGACCTAATATTTTGTTTAGTGTTTATTTGTGTGCTAGATTTCAAGCAAATCCTAGAGAATCTCATTATATTACTGTTAAAAGAATTTTGAGATATCTATCAGATTCTACTGATCTTTTCTTAATGTATGAGAAAGGTAAAGATTTCAAGTTAATTGGCTACTGTGATGCTGATTACGTTGGAGGCAAGATTGATAGGAAGAGTACTAGTAGAGGATGTCATTTTCTTGGCCATAATCTAGTTTCATGGTCTAGTAAGAGGCAAAGCTTAATCGCTCTATCTACTGCAGAAGTTGAATACATGTCAGCTGCAAGCTGTTGCTCACAGACGTTATGGATTAAGTATCAGTTAGAAGATTATTCAATATAAGAAGAACAAATCCCAATCTTCTATGACAATACAAGTGCGATCAACCTATCAAAGAATCCAATACAACACTCAAGGGTAAAGCATATTGAAGTGAGGCATCATTTTTTGCGAGGCTATGTTCATAGGGGAATTGTTAGTCTACAGTTTGTTGAGACGAATCATCAATCGGAAGATATATTCACTAAGCCCTTGAATGAAGAAAGATTCAAAGAAATCAGAAAAAATTTGAATATGGTAGTGTTGAGTGATAAATCATCTAACATGTCATAACCTAGAGGTTCTTTATAGAAGGAAGATAAAAAGTCGTAAGTTCTCAAGAGCACAGTAACTATAAGTTACAGACAGTAACTTTTGAGATGGTAGTGTATAAGAGAAATCTTCTCAAAAGGTTTAGAACATCACCAACTTATGAATTCTCTTGAATACCTCTGAAACTGATGTTTGCAAAGCTCTCAAACAAAAACTGTTCATTACTCCTGATTTCAGGCCCTTTCGTTTACAATCTCATCTTCAGAAACCAATCTTATTACCTAGAGAAAGTTCTTACTATCTAAAGAGCATAATAGATCAAGCTATGATTTATGGAAGACTAGTTGATTTCGACTCTCTGAAGAAGAATCAGATGGACATTGAATCAGAAGTCGAGGCAGCTGGATGGAAAAACTTTTTTCAGGTTCGTGAAGCAGTTTATCTGAATATGAAAGTAGTAGACGATACTGTAGTATTAATGGTGGATAGATTGTCAGTTATTGTGACATTATAGCTAATCAAGAAGTTCAATACTTGTCCTTGTGTTGGAGAAGAGGTGTCTCATAACACCAAATGGATGACTGAAAGCCTTGTAGAGAAGGCACATATCAATCGATAATTATATGGATGTAGTGACCCAAAGGACAAGAAGGCGGCAAATCTTGTTCCAAAACTAGGGTTATACATACAATATTCTTTCAACGTGTTCTACCAAGAACAAGATCGAAGAATGTTGTAACAAACATTGATGAAAAATGCCTGTCCTATCTTCTCAACCATCAGCCAATCAATCTTCCACACCTAATTTTGGGGTATATGATGAAGACAAAGAGGGATTCCAATGTCTTACCATATGGCATGATGTTAATAAGAGTCTTTAGAGATTCTGGAATTCTTTTGGACAGAGAAAACAGGGTAAAGATGAATATCAAAAGCATTATAAATGCTTCCACTATATGTAGATTGGGATTGAAAACCCAAGAAAAGGAGTAGTCAATCTCTATGGAGAAAGCAAGGATTGAGGGGGAGTGCATAGTTAGACGAAGTGGAAATGTTACTCCCACAGAGAGGAAGAAACCTCAACCCTCAGGAAGAATGCTTTAAGAAGAAAAGATAAATAAATCGTCTGAGGTAGCAATTAAAGATAAGACAATTTTGCAAAAAGAAGGAAGGCAGGTGCATCTACCTGAAAAACAAGTGTCGTTGAAAAGAAAAGGAGCGATCACCAAGGTTACTTACTCTCCGACAAAAAGAGTAGAAGAGAGGAAAAGAATTAATTCCTTGTGAAGATTCTAAGAAAGTAGGAAAAACACCTCAGGCTACTAGGTCTTTGGTCTCAATCTTGCAACAACAGCAACCAAAGTCAAAAAAAGAGACCGAGATTAAGAGGAAGTTGGAGTTTGAGAAGAAGAGACATAATAACAACAACCTCCTTGACTGGTAGAAGAAAATAAGAAGTTGAAGACTAGTCACAAAGAGAATACCACAATTGATGGCAATCAGAAGGATAAATCAGTTGATTTTCTTAGTCCTATCAGAAAATAGCACTTGAAAATGAAGGTGATAGAAGAAATTGTACATGCGAGAAGCAGAAGCTCAATCATAATAAGAGAACCTATGCAGAAGATAATCAAGGTACAAGTAGAACCTATCTTGGTCAACAATCAATCTATACATCTTCTGAATCATGAAGAGAGAATATTATATGGGATTCTGAGAGATGAAAAATCAGAACCATATCTAATGAAGATAACAAAGGATCGATATACCATCTATCCAGCTACAAGTAGAACACTGATTAAGATTGTACTTGATGTTCAACCTAAAGCTGTAAACATTGTACGCAATGTAGAAAAGGGGAAACAGAAGATGTACCCTGAAGGAAGAATAGGTGATCTTACAGATGAGCAAATACAAGAAGTTGTGACAAGCATAGATGATGTATGCAATGTAAAACAACCAAGAGGAATCTATGTTTCACACCACATTTCAAAGGCATCCGGAAGTCATTATGGATGCTCTTCCACAGACACAACCTCTCATGTAGTTAGAAGGGTGACTAAAGGACGGTTTAGAACTATCATGGTTGGAGGTATTAGTTTCAATTTAGAAACCTTTGTGAACCTACTTATCTATCTTAGAACTTTAAGTTCTATACCATCAATCAAATACGTCCTTCACCTTCTGGTCAAACCAATACCAAACTACCAAAACCTGATGACCTTGATCTCCCATATGGAACACAATTGTTCAAACCTCCTGTTTTGAAAATCATTGAATTAGATGTTGTATTTTCAGAAACATATGATGAACCAAACTTCTATTAATTGAGTGCACCTCAACAAGTTCCTACAATTGGGATGGAATAAGTTAGCCAATCTCAACAGTGGAGTCAGGAGGCCTTAGTGAAGGAGATTGAAGAAATTCATACTAAGGTTGATGATTTGAGTGATTCCATTGGTGATCTGCATGACGAAGTAGCTTATCTTCGGGTGAGAGTAGAAGAAGACCTCAAGTTGATCAGGACTGATATGCAACGAATGTTTTCTGAAATCATGCAGCATCTGAGAAAACCTTTTTGATTAATAAAAAATATGGGGAGAAGAATAAAAAAAGAGGAGAAAAGTAAATTAAAGAAGAAAGAAGAAAAATATAAGGGGGAGAAGAACAGAAGCAGAAGTAAAAGAAGTAGAAGTTAAAGAAATAAAAAAGATATAGAAGATAATATATGTGTATTTTGTTCTTATTCATTATTCATTATTTGAATACAAATAGTTCATTTAATCTTATTTTTCTAAGTTATGATTATTTATTATCATCAAAAAGTGGGAGATTGTTAAGTCAGGAGGACTTTACGATAATTAGTTTTTTTGACAATCAAATAATAATAATATTAGAAATAAATGAACTAGTTTGATAAGTGTGTTAAGTGTGCAAAAGAAATAAAAGACAGAAGAAATGAAACACAGAAGAAGTCGAAACACAGAAGAAGTAGGAGACAGAAGAAGTCGAAACACAAAAGAAGTAGAGAGATAGAAGAAGTCGAATCATAGAAGAAACAAAACACAGAAGAAATAAAAGATAGAAGAAGTTGAAACATAGAAGAAACAAAACACAGAAGAAATAAAAGACATAAGAAGTCAAAATACAGAAGAAACAAAACAAAGAAAAAGTAGAAGACGGAAGAAGTCGAAACATAAAAGAAACAAAACACAGAAGAAGCAGGAGACAGAAGAAGTCGAAACATAAAAGAAGTAGAGATACAAAAGAAGTCAAAACACAGAAGAAATAAAAGATAGAAGAAGTCAAAACACAGAAGAAATAAAACACAGACAAAGTACAAGACAAAAGAAGTCGAAACACAGAAGAAACAAAACACAAAAGAAGTAGAAGATAGAAGAAGTTGAAACACAGAAGAAAATACAGACGATATAAAACGGAAGATAGGAAGTACATCGAGTAGTTAGTTAGTTAGAGTTAGTTACAGAACTCAACTAAATAGCAGTTTTAAAGAGTCAAGAAGTGGTTTTCAAGAATCAAGAAACGGTTATTAAGATTCAAAGAAGCGGTTGAAGGCTTAGACTATAAATATTGGTCGTAGTCGAAGACTAAATAACTTTTCGTGAAATCTTTGATTCTACAATTTTTGAGCATTCAAGTGTTTACTTAAAAAATTCTATAGTGAGATATTGGAAGAAAACTACTGTAACAATAGCTCACGATATCTTTCTAGTGAGAGAAGGAAAAGGCTAAGAGCTTGGAGAGGTTAAGATAACGAGAAAAAAAGATACTTGGTGTATGAGACCTGAAGAGGCTCGAGAAGAAAGAAAGAATAATTGTAATTTGTTGAAGTATAGTGAATACTCAGACGAATTCTGAGGACTGGACGTAGCCCATGGTTTGGGATAAACTAGTATAAAATCGCAGTGTCTATCCTATATCTCAACTTACTATTGTTCTTAAACAAGTATATAGAAGTTATTTGTGATTTATCTCATAACAATTTTTGTGATAGTCTTTTAATAAGTTAGAGAAGTTCTTATCAAGAAAAATTAAAGAATCTGTCTTTGCGAAAGGGATAAACAATTCAACCCCCCTTCTTGTGTATATCATATATTATACATATTTTCTATACTAACGTGTGATTTACTTTACATCATATAATTAAGCACAAATTATGAATAACTATTAGTCAAACCAGTCAAAATTAAGTTTATACTTAATTCATGATCTATCAGGATACCCAAAGGGGCCAAACTTTTAATATAGCCATTCATCTTTAGTGCATATTTCTCAAAAGATGTCCCTTTAGCCATCTTGGAGTGGAAGAGCAACCTTGAGGTCTCAATCCTTTCGAACGTAGATTGATCATTAAACAATTCCCTTAGATGATAAACTACGGTATGAGCATCTATAACCTCATGCTGCTTTTGCAATTCTGGTGACATAGTGGCTAAAATTATAGAGTTACCCATCTAACTATTATCGAGATGTTTTTTGTATACCCTCTGATCAATATTAGAAGCACCATTAGTAGGGGGATCGGGAAGTGGTTCTTCTAAGACATAACCTAGTTTCTCCAACTTGAGAACTATTCTCATGTTCCTAAGTAAGTCTAGGAAGTTATCTCTAGTCAACTTATTGGCTTCCATAAGTGAGTATAGGTTCACACTAGTGGTCATGGTGTCGATTCTTGCAGCGTAATGTCAAAGAGAGAAATGGTGATAGACTATACATAAATGCATGTCAATTCAGACTTTAATAATATGCAGTCTCGCTACCACTATTTTCTTATGAATCCATAACCCTCTATATGAATCATAGAGAACTTGTGTAGTAGTTCTCCTAGTGGGTCGATATCCAATATCCCTAAGATTGACCTTAGGTTTGCCCAATAAGCCACCTTAGGTCAATCGATACGTATCAACCATACCAATTGCATTTATAATGCAACTATCGAATCTAGTGATATTAACTGTTTATGTGTGCACTCATATTGGGCTATCAATTCTTGATGCATATACATCTCATATACACTACCTAAATTTACCTCTATCCACGTGGACCTTGGGTTTGCCCAACAAATCAATGCTTCTAGTTAAAAATCAACCCATTAGTTTGAAAATCATATTTCCATTGATCAAACATATTCGAGTAGAGTAGGTTCAGGTTTGCTGATAGTTGTTAATTGCATGATGATTTAGGGTTTAATTCGATATGTATTTAGTGTGAATTTGAGTGTTAAGTATGCATTTAGGGTTTAATTATGATAGTTTGAGTGTTTTAGTGTTTTTATGGGTTAGATTAAGTCTTTGAGCTTAAATGTTATATTTTTGAGGTGTCATGATGCATTTGTTAGTGTTTTAGAGTAAACAGTGAAGAACGAAGAAGATTCGAGGAGTTTTGGGCTAAAGCCATAGACCACGATCGTAGACAGTAGGGCCACGATCGTGATAGAAAAGGACTAGCTAGCAGTAGCCAGGCCACGATTGTTCATCTGGGGCACGATCATGACAGAAAGTCTCCAAGTTAGGCCACGATCATGCACACTGGGCCATGATCATGATAGAAAGATGCCTCCCACGATCGTGGCCTACGTCGAGCTAATATAGAAACTCGAGTTTTGAGTGATTTTTCGGACCGTTTCGACTCTGAATTTGACCTAGTTCCTGCAAAGTATAAATAGAACATGATAAGTATTTAGAGAAAGAAGGGAGAGAGCCTTGGAAGAACTTTAAGCAGCCACCCAACGAAACCTTAAAGGAGACCTTAAGAGAGCGAGAAAGAGACGAAGGAAGAGAGAAGAAGAAGACGACGTCGACACGATGTGCTTCCCAAATTAAGAAGCTTTTCGAAGTCGCAGCCTCCCATCATCCTGCCGTAGTTTTGGTTCCTATTTATTTCAATTTTATTTGATTATAGAATTGATAAAGATGGTTGATTATAGACTACGTTATGGTTAATGTTTTTTACTCATCTTTAGATTAAAATTTTGACTTAATGAAATCTGATCATTTTATGTGTTCATTGAATTAATTGTGATTTATTCTGCGCTTAATATCTCGATAATAAAATAAGAGGGTGAATCGAGAGAAAACGGTTAATTTAGGTTAACAAGAGTTAGACAGATTAATAGATCTAGAATTAAATCAAGTTGGTAAATCTTGTGTAGAGAGATCACATTAGGTTTCCAATTGTTTATTAGAGAACTTAAGAACTAATTAGGTTTTGGATACGTTGGTAATTGAGAAAATACAACCACTCATAATCTGACTAGGGTTTATACTTTAGGGC
Organism: Erythroxylum echinodendron; assembly: GCA_027575705.1. Lineage (NCBI taxonomy): Eukaryota > Viridiplantae > Streptophyta > Magnoliopsida > Malpighiales > Erythroxylaceae > Erythroxylum > Erythroxylum echinodendron. The sequence goes on along the minus strand of JANZXR010002099.1, from coordinate 10,005 downwards.
TCAACTATAACTTGAGAGAGAGTAGTTGACCCCTAGGATCTTCTAGAACTGTTAATTCAATAAAGTGTAATTGATTAGGTTGTCATTAAAGATAGGTAATTTTCCCTTTTTCTCTTTCGGTAAACTCATTAGGTGGAACTTGAGTGTGTGATTGTTGTTCATTAATTGGCTAAATTCCATTACTATTCAATTTTGTATTTAATTGTTTATTGTCACCGCGATTGTTTTTAATTCCATGTTAGTCGTTAATCATTATTTTTGTTGACTGATTTGGGTTATTTGTTCTAGTTAATTCGTGTGTTTTAAGTTATTGTTTATTAATTATTGTTTAGTAGTTCTTTCAACCTTAGATTTAGAACTAGTTAGCCCTCCTCATGGGATCGATACCTTACGTACTACGCGAATAACTTGTGCGCTTGTAAGAATTTACCAAGGTTATAAATAGTAAACCTTAGCACATGTAACCTTGCAAACAAGTTTTTGGTGCCTTTGTTAGGGAGGAAATTAGTTTAATTCTTTATTCTAAGGTCTTTTATTTTTTAAACAAAAATTGGGTGTGTAAAGTAGAGACACATCAAGACTTCTTAGAGTGAGAATGAGACATTTGAAGAGTTGAATGCTAAGAAAAGAAAAAAAAAACAGTCATGGAGGATGTATATTATAGGGAGCAAAGGACTCTTGTGGATTTCAATAAGCCCCAGTTTGATTGGGGAAATCATCAGCCTTACATGAACTCATACACTTAAGGATAGCAGAACCCCCTCGAAGTCTATTAGTCCAAGAATGTACGTAATCATTTAAGACATCAAGACCTAATTAAATTTCAAGATGATGAATCCAGCTTATGGGATTCCCACCTGGACAAAATCATGGATAAGCTTATGGATATGGAAGAGAACTATAAGAGATTGGAAAAGAAGTTTGAACAAGTAATAGAATATCATGCATCTTCTATTCACATTCTAGAGGTTCAAATAGGACAGCTTTCTAGGGAATTTTGTAAGCAAAGTGTGGAAAACTATCTGCGCAGTATGAAAGTAAATGCAATAGAGCTATGTCAAGCTATCAAACTTAGGAATGGAGTAGATCTAGAAGAACTAGCGAGAGATCAATCTAATCCTAACCTTATAGAAGGACAAGAACTCAAGCAAAAGGATGAAAGAAAGGATGGAAACCCCTCATACTATCTGCCAGATCTTAGTACACCATGTTTAAACATTAAAAAATTTGGGATAGATGTCCATGCAAACAACCCTACCCTTTAGATTGATGATGATGAAGAGACATTCAACATAAACGATGAATTTAAGAATTAGAAGGTTAGTAGCTCATTCAAGATAATTGGTGTGTTCAAATCTTCTAAAGAATAAGAGGATAAAGAATAGATGACAAGAGACATCAAGTTTGAATAAAGTATGGATGTCTCTGTTTGGGAAGCATAAAAAGCTAAGGAAGAATGAGAGCAATTCACCTTCGTACAGGATGACTATTTGATTCGATGGAAGATTTAGGGAGTTTCGTTATTCCCTATTCTATTGACAGTTTATTAATAAGAAGGACATTGAAGAAATTAGTTGCTTTTCTTAACCTTATCAAAATTGTCTTTTTGATCATTTTGCAATTTGTATCTTACTCATAGGCTACAAAAAGGGTAGAAGCAAGCTGCTTATAATTGATCCTGACTGAGTTTTAAAGGATGAAGGTTAAGCTAATGACCATAAATTAGCATGTTATGTAGTTAGATTTAAATTTTTGTATAGCTAGGTGTGTTTTAAATTCTTAAATAAGTTTTGAATGACTTGGAACGGTTTGGATTGCTAATTCTTTTGCTCTCTTGATTCACTTATAAGATAGGGAAACACCTTTGATATCAAGCAGATTTGGTCTCAACACTATCTCCATCTCCACCTCTATCACCATAAATGATTTCATGTTCTAACCCTTTTCTTTCATTTTTGTTAGTATTTTATTCTTATATTTTTCGTATATTGATTTTTATTTCCCCCTGGTGTGTTTATACACCCTTCTCTCATTGAAGACAATGTGTTGTTCAAGTGTGGAGAGGGGTTATATGTTTTTCTTTTGAATGTGATTTTGTAGATTGTATGATAGTTATTAGGTGACATTGTGTGAAGTGTGTGAACGTGTCAATGGCTTAAATCGAGTGTCATTTAATTTTGGAAATAGAATATTAGGTTGTAAACGATCATTAGCCTGTGAAATAAGTGAATTAGAAGGCCTTTGGATAAATATACAGCATAATTAGGACTTAGTGTAAATTTAGAACCCTCTAGATTGTCACATTCATTTTTAATTTGAGGTCTTTTAACTAGTATTTTTCATGAAAACGAATGGATAAAAGCAACAAGGTTGGTAGTAATAATAATAATAAATTTTACTTAATAAATTACTATTTTGCTGACCTTCGAGTTATGAATAGAGCTAGTAGCTAGTTGAAAACGTGATGTAGTTGAGTAACTAGATCGACACGCATAAAAAATGTATGCCTTCACTTAAAAAGGCTATAACGGCATTTCAACCAGGTTGTTTAATAAAATGACTTAATTGGGTAATCAGATCAACATTCATCACAAATGTTTACCTTCGAGTAAAAGACTAAGTCCAGCTTAAAAATAGTATATTTCTTAATAAAAACCTATTGGACTTATAATAAGCTTGAATTTTCATGAAAATGTACTTAGGAATAGTTACAAAGTTTGAGGGACCGAAAAATTATTAATGTGTGTGTACAATTGAAGAAGGTAAATAAGTTAGCACTTAGGTCTTGATTAAGTTATATATTTAATTCAAATCCTTTAGACATATATTTTGCATGTTAATGATCTGACATAACTGAATGATTGTGTTCAAAATTAAATTCATTTCATGAAGATCAAAGCCATTGCCTCATTATTGCATTGTGTGTGTTGTGTTTATTATGTGTTATTGTTTTGTTTGCTTAAGGGAAAGCAAATGTTTAAGTGTGAAGATGTTGATAGTTGTAATTTCATGATATTTTAGGATTTAATTTGTTATGTATTTAGTGTGAATTCGAGTGTTGAGTATGCATTTAGGATTTAATTATGATAGTTTGAGTGTTTTTGTATTTTTATTGGTTAGATTAAGTCTTTGAGCTTAAATATTATATTTTTGAGGTGCTGTGATGCATTTGTTAGTGTTTCAGGGTAAACGAAAAAGATTCGAGGAGGCAAAAGCTATAGGCCACGATCGTGCACAGCAGGGCAACAATCGTGACAGAGAAGGATGAGCTAGTAGCAGTTAGGCCACGATCTGGGGCATGATAGTGACAGAAAGTCTCCAAGTCAGACCATGATCATGTACACTGGGCCACAATCGTGCCCTGCATCAGGCTGATATAGAAACTCGAGTTTTGAGTGATTTTTCAGACCATTTTGACCTTGACTTTAACCTAATGCCTACAAAGTATAAATAGAACATAAGAAGTCTTTAGAGAAAGAAGGGAGAGAACCTTGGAAGAACTTAAACAGCCACCCAATGAAACCCTAAAAGAGACCTTGAGAGAACGAGAAAGAGACGAAGGAAGAGAGAAGCGGAAGACGATGCAGACACGACATGCTTCCTGGATTAAGAAGCTTTCTGAAGTTAAAGTGTCCAATCATCCTATCATAGTTTTGGTTCCTATGTATTTCATTTTTATTTGATTATATAATTAATGTAGATAGTTGGTTATAAATTGTGTTGTGGTTGATATTCTATACTCACCTTTGGATTACTATTTTGACTTAAAGAAATTTGATCATTTTATGCGTTCATTGAATTAATTGTGATTTATTATGTGTTTAATATCTCGATAATAAACTTAGAGGGTGAATTGAGAGAAATTGATTAATTTGGGCTAGCGAGAGTTAGGCAGATTAATAGATCCAAAATTAAAGCAAGTTGGTAAATCTTATGTAGAGAGATCACATTAGGTTTCTAGTTGTTTAATAAAGAACTTAAGAAGTAATTAAGTTTTGGATAGGTTAGTAATTAAGAGATTACAACCTCCTATAATCTGGTTAGGGTTTATAATTTAGGGTTCAATTATAACTTGAGAGTGAGTAGTTGACCCTAGGATCTTCTAGAATTGTGAATTCAATAAATCGTAATTGGTTAGGTTGTCATTAAAGATAGGTAATTTTCCCTTTCTCTCTTTCGGTAAACTCATTAGGTAGAACTTAGTTGTGCGATTATTTTTTTTTAGTTGGCTAAATTCCATTACTATTTAATTTTATATTTAATTGTTTTTGTCACCGTGATTTTTTCTAATTCTGTGTTAATCATTAATCGTTATTTTTGTTGATTGATTTGGTGTATTTCATCTAGTTAATTCTTATGTTTTAACTTATTGTTTGTTAATTATTGTTTAGTAGTGCTTTCGACCTTAGATCTAGAACTAGTTAGCCATCCTCATGGGATCGATACCTTAGGTACTACGCGAACAACACGTGCGCTTGCGGAACAGACTAGGGATATAAATAGTAAAACTTAACGCGTGTAACCTTGTGAACATTTGCCCAACAACCCTAACTCTAAAAGAACTCTGGTTCTCACTATATTAATAGAAGGCATTAGTTTTAATATTCCAAATGAGGGATTTCTACTTAGGTCTCATCTAAAGAGGATGGTCTTGTATATATCATATATATATATATATAGTTACGATAGCTATATGCCAAGATATGGACACCCCAATCATATTGGACTTAAGTCCATAACCATCCACCATGCAAGTCCAAACAATCCTAACATGCATTTTCTAATGCATCGAATTAAATACATAAGTTTTGATTGTGACAATTTATGGATCCTAAAATTTTGAAATCGATTCAACTCTTGAATCGAATTGCTTACTAAATTTAATTTTGCATGTCATTTTGATTTGAAATTTAATATTAATCAAGTTAAATTAAAATCCAATTTCTTGAAATTAATTTAAAAATTAATACACATTAAAATTAATTATTTGATGTCAAAATTAAATGCTTTAATTTTGTCACACGTGTCACTTTCTAGCCATAATAGAAAATTTAATGCTCCACTTAAATTAATTCAAAATTAATTTCCACATTTTTCCCAAAATTTCTAGAACATCAAGTTACCATTCCATGCATTCCCAGTTCATTTCATGTTCATCAAAATAATTTTGGAATCCCACAAAATCATCAAGGTAACTGAAACTACACCTAAACACATAAAAATGACAAATTTGACATCTAAAATCTTTTTGGAAATATAATTTTTAGCAAATTCGTTTTGGCATGAATAAGACATCAGAATAGCACATTTTTATCAAATAAAAATATGTTTATGTTTCCAAAACCGAGAAATACACATAATACAAAATTATCAAACAAAACAGTTCCTTCAATTTCAAAAAAATCGACCAGATCTGTTTACTATTTGAAAATTTAATTAAAATTTTTCAATTAATTCTAGAGGATTAAAAACATTCTATATAGGTTTATATAATTTTTCCAAAATAAAATTCTAAGAAAAACATGTTCAACCTCAATAATTTAGCCAACAAACATCATATGTTTTGCAGGAAAACAATTTTCTTATATGTTGTATAAAATTGGAAAATAAATATTTTAATCACATAAAAATCAATTTTTAGTCACAAAAACCATCTATAAACATCTCATGAGTAGATTAGTGAAATAAAATCATGAAAACAAATTTTCATAATTTAACTTCAAATTTTCTAAGAACAGAACCTCAGCTATCATAACCATGCAATCCTATTGCACATGAAATAGAAACTATATCTAATAAGCACAAGATCTCTCTAATACCACAGTTGGGTTTTGATCTTGCATCACATGCATCAAAAATAGAAAAATGCAGTAGAAATATAAAAGAAAACCTAAAAATCCAAGAACTTTCAAGTGCCATTACATGTAACTTTAACAAAACATTAACTTAAGATATATACCCTACAATCTCCTTCATTCTTCGTTGTCTTCACTTCTTCGAGTTTTCGTAAACCACAATGGAAAAAGGAGGACATATCTAATGATATCCAATTGAAAATTGAAGCTTGAAACCTCATAGTAAGAATGGAAAACACACACACAAAGTGCTAGCTTTGTGATGTATTCTTTGAGAGAATGCTTGTAAATAGTGAGAGAAGATGATGAGCACTTCACCAAAAAATCTATTTTTTGCACACAACACTTGCACGAAATTGATGTTTCTTACAACCTTTGACCTTCCTCTAACCCCCAACATCAATGGAAAGTTAGTGGGAATTAAGTGGTTTTTAATCCCACTTAATTTGGCATTAAACTTCCACCCCTTCTTTAAAGGGTAATTTTGTCATCTGCCTTATTAAAGGGTAATTTTGTCACCTTGTTTATTAAAGGGTAATTTTTTAATCTTACCTAATAAGCAAGATTCATATGTGTTATATGATTCACAATCAAATGACCCTAAACTACCACACATATGTAGCTTAGTCTTGCATCTCTCATTTCTTGGATCCCCACCTAAAACCATTTTACTCATTATTCATATATTCAATGCGTGTGACCCATTAGGTTCCCAGTTATGTTGGCCACTTAAATTAATACTTAATTCAAGCAAGTCATGAGCAATACCTAGCAACATATCATGACCCCCAATTGACTAAAAAGTCATTGGTTTGACGACAAGCCCTTCTATGGACAATGTTCCCATACAATTCATCCTTTTATCACCTATACCCCAATTGGTTCAGAGTATGCTTAAAGTTTCAACTCCTACTAGACTGACTATCACATCTAGTCTACGTGATGTTAGTTCTTGCACCCGAGGCTCATTATGTAATTAGATATGTCACTAAAGACTATCATAACTAGCTAGAGATTCCCGAGTAATGACCCCGATAAGAGGTTGTGGGTATCATCTCCTTCTAACAGGAGTGTTAAATCCTTTATTAGCTACTTAATTACCTTTGAATACCTCAATCTATACCCAATCGCCACCCTATGAGCAACCTCTAAGAGGTAATAAGGAATGGAGTCAAAGCACAATACTAGTATCTAAGATATCCTTGAGCACCTCAAGTTTAAGGATGTTGGCACTATTACTATGATGAGACTATCATTTATAGATTATCCATATGATTGTCTCATAGTAGGTCATTCTATGTACTTACGACTCTTAGCAAGTATCTACATGTTAATCTAAACATCTTATGCTTATAGCTTATCAGATCCACTGTTTGATCTAACAAGGAGTATAACATGTGCTAGTCTGTTTAAGTTAATAATGTCCCATCTCATTAATCCTATGACTAGGAATAATTTAGATACTAACATAATTACATAAGATAGGAATCTCATTGTCATGATCTCATCATGATTTCCTTCATGCTATGTAATGTATCAAGGACTTCATTAATTCGATTTAAGATCACTATCAATTCATAATGAACATGAACATCAAATTAACAAAAACCTCTTTTTATTAATCAAAAAGATTTGCACAATAAGTGCTAAAGGTGATTGTCTTTAGAGTTCATCTGAGACACAGTTATTCCTAAACTATTCTCTCAAGAACATACATCAAAACTAGCACTTTGTGTATGTTCTAATCATTCTTACTAAGAGGTTTCAGGCCAAAAGTTGGCAGAAACTCACTCATTTTTGTGCATAGTATTGTAAGAAAACTAGTAAGAAATGTGAAGAGCTCATCTGACACACTTATTCTCTAAGCTATTCTCTCAAGAACATACATCAAAGCTAGCATTTTGTGTTTGTTCTAACCATTCTTCTCAAGAGGTTTCAGGCATGACTGCTCGTGTGGATATCATTAGAGAAGTCCTCCTTTAGTCGGTGTGGTTTAAGAAAACCCGAAGAGGTGAAGACAATAAAGGATGAAGGAATTTGTAAGGTACATATCTAAGTTCATATTTATTACTACATCTAATGACACATTTTTTATTCTATATTTTTTAGGTTTAGTTTTTTTTCCATTGCATATTTTCTAATATGTGATGCATATGATGCATAATCGAAACCCTACATTGTTAAACTACTAACTCTTGTTGTACAATCTAACATTCATTACTTTTGATTCAATTTGTTGTGAGGTTTATACATGAACAATTATCACAAAAACCCACAAATCTATTAAATTCAACAATAAATAAATTCACAAAATAATTCCAAAATAATTTCTAATATGATTTTAAAACTCTATAGACATGAAAAACATCTGATAAATCCAATTACATATCAATAATTATGAAAGAAATAAGGGAAAAAGAATAAAAACTCTATTTGCTCCTTTATATGGAAAGCTAGAACTTTTAGAGCAGGGTCTTAAGGTTGTGTCTAGGGTTTTCCCTCTTTGTTCGGTTCTAAAAGTAGCCTTGAATCCTAAAATAGATGAAAAAATTCACTCCTAGATACCTTTGTCACAATCATGGCTCCTGATGTTTTCCTACCTATCACAATCATGCTCCTTGAGGCATCATCACGTTTCATGTTTCATATGAATCCTTATACACGATTGTTATAATCAGGCTCCTCATGCACGACCGTGACACCCTTCATATGTAGCTTCCATCTTCCTTTTTCTTCAATTACCTTATTTCCAACACTCACAAACACATCAAACACCTCATGAAACATAAAATTAAGATTGAATTTAATCTTTAAACCAAAAAAGCACTTAGAATATTAAAAAAACACTCACAATAACACAATTCTACACCTATTCATATGATAATCATCAAATTAACACTTGAAAACATACTAAAACACTTAGGAAAACAAAGTATGAACTATACCAATCAAATGATGCCTTTTGGATTTGCTAATGCCCTTGGTACCTTCATAAGGATAATAAACCATTTATTATATGCTTTTGTTATAAAATTCATGATTTTTTATTTTGATAATATTTTGCTCTAGATTAATACTTTAGATGAGCATATTGAGCTTAAAATAATTGTTTAGAATGTTCTAAAACAAGTAAACTTATGTTTTAGTCCAAATATTTTTTTTTTCATGGATAATGTGGTTCTTTTGGATTTTTTATGATTCAAAACTGATAAAGGTGGATCAGGAGCAGGTTAAGGATATGTAAGAATGGCCTACACTTACTTTGACAAGTAATTTGAGAATTTCTCATAGTTTAGCTAGCTTTTATAAGATAATTGTGAAGGATTTTAGTATATCAATTACACAACTCACTAAAGTTATCAAAAATTTTATTGGTTTAAAATTGAGTGATAAATAAGAAATTTTAATTTGATTAAATAAAGGTTATCTTCTACTCCTATACTAGCTTCTTCTAGCTTCGCTAAAATTTTTAAGATTAAGTGTGATGCACTAGTAATAGGAACCAAAGTTATTTTAGTGCAGAAAATCAATTAATACCTACATTAGAGAGAAAATCAATGAAATTACTCTTAAGTATCCACTTATAACAAGGAGTTGCACACATTAGTGAGAATTTTGGAGACTTGGCAACATTATTTGTGATGTAAAGAGTTTGTTATTTGTCAGCCCATGAAATTTTTTTCCATTAGCTTAAGCATAATAGCTTATGGAATAAACGCATTGAGAGGAATTCGAGGGTGTTTTCGGTATATGGCTTAAATACCAAGGATAAAATGGACTTTTGGGAGAGGTATGGAGGACCTGTCTTTATTCGCAGAATTGGTGGCGTGAATGAAGGAAAAGAAGAACATAAAGAAGAGAACTTCGGATGAGAGTGACAGAATAGAGTTGAGAACTAAGTTGCAATTTCAGTAAAGCTTAAAGAGAGGATCTGAGTACATGTAAGAGGAGAACAAGAAAGAAGAAGGAAGGAACTTTCGTTGGAGTTAAGAAACACAGTAAGTCATTTTAGGATTGTGTATTATGAGTTAGCCAAATCTGGATATTGTTGTTAAATAAGAGTTGTGTTCTTTTGAAGGAAATCAAGGAGGGGTTCAAGAGAGGCAAGAAAATCAAGAGGAAAAGCATCCATAAGTCGGATAAAGAAGCA
>JANZXR010002032.1:0-17297 GCA_027575705.1 Erythroxylum echinodendron | reverse complement strand
TATATATAAAAGGAATACCTCATAATATATTATTAACAAGTCATAATGTTAATACATGAATCACAAATATCCATTGGACTAGGGCACACTGCTAACAATCACCAATCATAATCCATCAGCCAAATTTCAAGACATTAAATTCACAATTTACATCATAATCACTGTAAACCTTTTATACCCCAGAATATGTCAATTGAGTGCATAAATAATCTTTGTAATATGTACAATATCATAATTCATGTGTGTATGCTAATGATACACATTTGAATGAATTGCAGCTCATAATTTCTCAATTTTATTTCTTATGTACAATGATCTAAGGCCTTAACCCTTAGTATGAAAAATGGGCTATTACAATTCTCCCCCCTAAGAAATTTTGTTCTCGAAATTCTTACTTGATTGATCCAATAGGTGGCAGCTATTGTTTCCTTATATTCTCCTCCGTCTCCCATGTATCTTCTTCTCTTGAATAATTCCTCTAAAGGAATTTAACCAATGGGATCACTTGGTTTCTCCATTTCTTATTTTGATAGTCCACTATCTTAACCAGCTCCTTAACATAACTTATATTACTTGCAATTTCAATCTCAAAAATTGGCATCATATGTGTTAGATTTGACCGATATCTCTAGAGCATACTAATAAGAAACATATTATGGATCTAATTCATTTCTATTAGTAAGGCTAACTTGTAATCCCATGTCTAATTCTCTCAAGAATCTTATATGGACCAATGCATCTAGGGCTTAACTTATACTCTTTATTAAACCTCATCACTCATCGCCAAGTTGGTACTCTTAAAAACACCTTATCTCCTACTGAGTACTCCATATCTGTCCGGTGTTGATCCACATAACTCTTTTAGCTATCTTGAGCCATTTTAATTCTACTAAGGATTAGCTTAACTTTATCAATAGTATCTTGAATCAACTCTGGGCCTTTAACAATCCTTAGACCCTCTTCATCCCAATATAAAGGAAAATGACACTTTCTACCATATAATGCCTCATATGGTACCATACTGGTACTACTGTGATAATGATTATTGTATGTAAATTTAATAAGAGCTATATATTGATCACATGCTCTTGGAATTCCAAAGAACAAGTTGAGCATATCCTCAATAGTCTTAATAGTTCTCTCACTCTATCCATCTGTTCGAGGATCTTGTCCTAAACTTGAACCTTGTACCCAAAGTTGTTTGGAAACTACTTCGAGATTATTACCTCAAAATCTCGAGGTAAATATGGGGTCTCGATCTGATACAATAAAGGACTCTATGTAATCTCAATACCTCATTTACATACTTTTGAGCTAATTGATCTAGTGTATTATTCACTTGACAGGTAAGAAATGGGTCGACTTCGTTAATCTATCAACAACGACCTATATGGAATCATGTTGTCTTGGAGTTCTCTACAAACCCATAATAAAATCCGTAGTAATCTTTTACCATTTTCACTTTGGAATAGGCAATAAATGTAACTTTCCAATTGGAGCCTGCCTGATGCTCTACCTTAATCTGTTGACAAGTCAAACATTTAGCCACATATTCAACTACTTGCTTCTTCATCCATGGCCTCTAAAAATGTTGTTTTAATATATTGTACATCTTGATAGTATCAGGATGCATAATATAAGCTGCTATATGTGCTTCCTTAAAAATCTCTTGTCTTAAATCATCCATATCAGGTACACATAGTCTCTGCTTCAATCATAATGTATCATTTACTAATTCAAACTTAGAGTTCGGATTCTATTTCAACTTCTCAATAAGCTTCATGACTTTTGGATCCTTGCTTTGAGTTTTTCTGATCCTTTTATGCAATATTAGTCTAAGCTTCAACGTAGCTATCAATACTTCATTCTGCCCAAATTCAATTAAATATTCAATACTCTTAACTGTACTAGGTTTGGTAACCTAGATGTTTGAACTTAAGGCACACTGCTTTAGATTGCCTGCTTAATGCATCAACCATAACATTAGCTTTACTTAGGTGATATTCTATCGTGCAATCATGATCCTGAAGCATTTCAATCCATCGTCTCTGTCTCATATTCAACTCCTTATGTCTCAATAAATATCACAAACTTTTATGATAAGTGAATATCTGAAATGTTTCACCATATAGATAATTTCTCTAAATCTTCAAGCAAACACCACTATAGCAAGTTCTAAATCATGAATTGGATAGTTAAACTCATGAGACCTTAATTTTCTCAAAGCATATACAATCACTTTACCATACTATATCAGAACATATCCTAATCCATAGTATGAAGCATTACTATATACAACATATCCTCCAGATGCAGATGGAATAGTTATCATCGGTGTTATACTTAACTAATGTTTTAATTCCTTAAAACTCCTTTGGCATTCATCATTCCATCTAAATGGTACATTCTTCTTCAGAAGCTTTGTCAAAGGGGCTGAGATCAATGAAAACCCCTCGACAAATCTCCTATAACATCTTACTAGTCTAAGAAAACTCCAGATCTTAGACACATTTCTCAGGGATACCTACTTCATCACTGCTTCAATTTTCTTTGGGTCTACCCGTATGCCCTATCCAAATACTATATGACCCAAGAATACTACTTGATCAAGCCAAAATTCACACTTACGAAACTTGGCATATAATTGCTTCTCTCTCATTATCTATAAAACTAACCACAAATGTACAAAATGTTCCTCTCTGCTTTTCGAATACACCAAAATATCACTGATGAACATAATCACAAAATGATCTAAATAAGGTTGGAATTCTTTATTCATCAATGTCATAAAAGCTACTAGAGCATTTTTCAACCCAAAAGGCATCACCAAAAGCTTAAAATGCCCATATCTAGTCCTGAATGCACTCTTTGGCACATCAGCCTCTGCTGTCTTCAACTGATAGTACCCTGATCTCAAATCCAACTTAGTAAACACCTGAGCTCCTTATAACTGATCAAATAAAACATTTATCTTCAGTAACGGATACTTATTCTTTACTATCACCTGATTCAACTGCCTATAGTCAATACACAATGTAAAAGTCCCATCCTTCTTCTTTACAAACAAAATTAGGGCTCTCTAAGGTGACATACTAGGTCTGATAAAACCTTATCTAACAACTCCTGCAATCGAGCCTTAAGTTCTATAAATGCCATCTTATATTAAGGAATAGAAATAGGAGTAGTAATTGGAGCTAAACCGATAATGAAATCTGTCTCCCTATTTGGGGTAAACTTGATAATTCAGTGGGAAACACATCTAAAAAATTCCTAATAGTAGGAATATCCTATACTGTCTACTCAGTTCGGGTATTAGTCACATAGGTAAGATAAGCCTCACATCCACCCCGAATCATTCTTAAACCACTCATTAAGGAGATCATTATGGTTGGCATTGTTTGACTAACACCAAGAAATATTACTCTTGACTGATTAAAAGATTCAATAATCACATCCTTAATGTAGCAATTTATTGTAGTCCTTTGTTCAATAAGCCAATCCATGCCTAAGATAAGATCTATCTCACTTAACTGCAATACAATCAAATTAGCTTCCAACTCTCCCTGATCAACCTAAACCATGCACCCTTTGCACACTTCTCCAATCACTGTAGCATCATCTATCAATGTACTTACCTCTAAGCCACATTTCAACATTTCCCTCTCACAATGCAGTTTAGATGCCAAATGCAGTGTGATAAATGAATGTGTAGATCCTATATCTAACAATGAAAATTATACCTTAAAAGAGGGTAATTAGTACATTCGAAAATATAGGTTGAGACACAATTCAATAAATAAAATAGAAGAGAGACAAAATAAGGAAAAAGTAATCTCTAGCATTTATATTCTTGAATTCAGATTTTCTGCAATTGCAATATCGTCCATTTTTTTACATTAGTATTTTAATTTTAATTTAATTTTCTAAATTATATTCATTTTACAATTTAGTTTCTTAAACAAAGTTGATTCTAAATTAAACGGTGTCTAGGCATCCATCCCTGTGGGATCAATATCTTCTCTTTTTACTATAAGTCATGACCCATTCACTTACAATTTTTTAACCGTAAAACAAGTAGATGGGTTTTACCTTCACCAGCCATAACTAGTATCTAATGCCCACATATTATTATTAGAAACAATATAAATATCAATAAACATACCTAAACTATATGGGGCATCCAATGCCTTCTTTTGCTTCAGTGACTCCAGATAGGCCTTACAATTCTTCTTCCAATGGCCATCCTTGCCACAGTGTATGCATGTTCTTTTAAGGGAAGTCTCCTTAGCTTTCTTTTTAGCCAAACCTCCCTTAGGCCTTATGGACTTATTCTTCTTCTAGTTCCTCCCCCTTAAACTAGAAGAGTCCACCAACATCATAACCTTACTATCCTTCCTGACAGATGGCTCAACTGTTTTGAGCAAGTTAATCGATTCAAGGATCATGGTGGTTATCTGGTTCATCCTATAGTTAAGCAAAAACAGTGAATAACTATCAGTCAAACTAGTCAGAATTAAGCATATTCATCAGGAAACCTAAGGAGGCCAACCTCTCAATATAGCCATTCATCTTCAGTGCATATTGCATTGGAGATGTCCCTTCAGCCATTTTGGAGCAGAAGAGCAACCTTGAGGTCTCGAACCTTTTGGACCTAGCTTGCTCGCCAAACAACTCCCTCAGATGATAGACTATGGTTTGAGCATTTATAGCCTCATACTGTTTTTGCAATTCTGATGACATAGTGGCTAGTATAATGTAGCTAGCTATCTTACTATCATCAAGATGCATTCTGTATACCTTCGAATCACTATCATAAACATCAGCAGCAGGGGGATCGGGAAGTGGTTCTTCTAAAACGTAGCCTAGTTTTTTTGAAATGAGAACTATTCTTAAGTTCCTAAGCCGGTCTAAGAAATTGGGTCTAGTTAACTTATTGGCTTCCATAAGTGAGCATAGGTTCATACTAGTGGTCATGCTATCGATTCTTGCAACCTTATATTAAAGAAAGAAAAGGTGTTAGACTAAACATAAATGCATGTCAATTAGGACTTTACTAACATACATTATGGCCCCCACTATTTTCTCTTGAATCCATAACCCTCAATACGAATATGAGAGAACTTGTATAGAAGTTCTATTAGCAACCAATATCTCTAGGATTGATCTTGGGTTTTCCCAACAAGCCACCCTAGGTCAACCGGTAGGTATCGGTCATACCAATTGCATTTATAATGCAACTGTTGAATCTAGTGCTATCAATTGTTGATGTATGCAAGCACATTAGGCTATCAACTCTTGATGCATGTACATCTAAGGTGCACTACCCAACTTGGCCTCTGTCCACGTTAACCTTGGGTTTGCCCAAAAAATCAACGCTTCTAGTTAAAACCGATCTATTAATCTAAAAATCCTATTTCCACATTTTGAACATATTCGTGTAGAGTGGGCTTGAGTTTGCCCGACAACCCTAACTCTAAAAGAACTCTGGTCCTCACCATATTAATGAAAGGCGTTACTCTTAATATTCTAAGTAAGGGCTTTCAACTTAGGTCTCATCCAACTAGGATGGTCTTGTATATATCACACACACACACACACACACACACACACACACACACACACACACACACACACAGTTAATACAACTATATGGCATGATATGGGCACCCCAATCATATTGGGCTTAAGTTTATAACCATCCATCATGCAAGCCCACTCATAATCCTAACATGCATCCTCAAATGCATAAAATTAAACACATGAAAATTTGTTATGACAAGTTGTGGATCCTACATTTCAGAAGTTGATTCAACTCTTGAATTGAATTTCTTCCTAAATGTTATCTTGGCTCAATTTAATTCTGTATGTCATCTCAGTTTAGAATTTAATATTAAACAAATTAAATTAAAATCTTAATTTCAGAAATTAATTTAAAATTAATTAACCTTAAAATTGATTATTTGATGTCAAAATTAAACATTTTAATTTTATTTCACATGCCAATTTCTAGTCTTACTAGAAAATAATACTCTACTTAAATTAATTCAAAATTAAATTACAAAATTTCCAAAACATCAAATCATTATTGCATGCATCTCTAGGTCATTTCAAGTTCATCAAAATAATTTTGGAATCATCCAAAACTTATCAAGATAATTGAAATACCATTGAGATGTTAAAAATGACAAATTTGACATCTAAATTTTTTTTGGAAATCTTTGTTCAAGAAAAATCATTTTGTAATGCTTCATTCATCAAAATAACATATTTTTATCACATAAAATTATTTTTTAAGGTTCTAGAATCGAAAATAAACATACAAAGTTATCAAACAAAATAGATCCATCAATTTCTTTAAAACTGACCAGATCTGATTACTATTTTAAAATTTATTAAGGTGTAAACACATTTCAAATATGTTTGCATAAATTTGCAGAGTGAAAATCCATGAAATACATGTTAAACATCATCAGTTTAGCCAACCAGCAACATATGTTAAACAAAAAATAGTTTTCCAGCGTATTGTTAGAAATTAGACAATAAATTTTTCATTCACTAAATCTAAAAACATGTCATTAATAGATCAATGAAATAAAATCTTCAAAAAAATTTCAAATTTTAATTTCGAATTTTCTAATAACAGACCCATAGCTATCACAACCATGAAATCCTATTACAAATGAAATAGAAACCACATCTAATAGGCACAAGATGTCTTTGATACCATTGTTGGCTTTCAATTATGCATCATATGTATTACATATAAGAAAATATCCAGTGAAAATAAAACCAAAACCTAGAAAATACAGAGTCAAGCATGTGCCATTATATGTAGTAAAAAAACATGAACTTAAGATGTGTACCTTACAAAGTCTTTCATTCTTCGTTGGCTTCACCTCTTCAGGTTGTTGTAAACCACAACGAACAAAGTAGGACATTTATAATGATATCCACATGAAGAGTAAAGCCTGAAACTTCTTAGGAAGAATGGTTAGAGCACACACAAAGTGCTAGCTTTGATGTATGTTCTTGAGAGAATAGTTTAGAGAATAAGTGTGTGTAAGATGAACTCTTCGCATTTCTCACTAGTTTTCTTACAATACTATGTACAAAAATAAGTGAGTTTCTGTCAAATTTTGGCCTACTCTAAATCCCATAATGAAAGAAGGAATATTGGAAATTAAATGGCCATGAAAGTCAGTTAATTTGGCTTAAAACATTTGCTGGAAATCTGGAAACTTTCTAAGCTAGCAGCCATGCAACACTTGCTTTCTTTCATTCCTTTGCAACGCTTCTTACCATGATCATATCGTGATACAATCCTAAAATATTCTCTCATATCTTGGATCACTACCCCAACCCCTTTTACTCATTATTCGCATCTCCAATGCGTGTGACCCCTTAGGTTCCTGATTATATTGGTCACTTAAATTAAAACTTAATTCAAGCAAGTCATGAGTGGTATCTAGCAATATATCCTAACTCCCAATTGACTAGATAATTAGTGGTTTAACTACGAACCCTTCCATAGATAATGTTTCTGTACAATTCATCCTTTCACCATCTATACCCCACTTGGTTCATAGTAAGGTTAAAATGCCAACTCCTACTAGACTGACTACGTAACATCTAGCTCAAGTGATGTTAGTTCTTGTCCCTAAAGCTCATTACTCAATTAGATATGTCACTGAAGACTATCTTCATGACATTTTCACTATTGCCAGAGTTTCCTAGGTAATGACCTCGACAATAGGTCGTGGGTATCATCTCCTTCTATCAGGAGTAGTGAATCCCTTATTAGCTACTCAATTACCTTCAAATACCTCAAGCTGTACCCAATCACCACCCTATAAGTAACCTCTGAGAGACAACAAGGAATGGAGTCAAAGTACAAGATTAATATCCAAGATATCCTTGAGCACCTCAAGTATAAGGATATTTGTGCCATTCCTATGATGAGACTATCATTGACATTAGAATAGATTATCCATATGATTGTTTCAAGGCAGGCCATCTAATGTACTTACTACTTTTAGTAATCATCCATATGCTAACTCTAAACAACTTATTCTTATAGCCTATAAGATCCACTTCTTGATCCAATCAAGGAGTATAACATGTATTAGTCTATTCGAATTAAAAATGTCTCGTCTTATTAATCCTATGACTATGGATAATTTAGATACTAACATAATTACATATGATAGGAATCTCATTATCATGGTCTCATCACGATTTCCTTTATACTATGTAATGTATCAATGACTTCATTAATTTCATTTAAGATCATTATCAATTCATAGAAAACATGAATATCAAATTGACAAAAATTTATTTTTTTAAACATAAAGATTTGTATAATAAGTGCTAAAGGTGATTGCCTTTAGAGCACTTCTCTACCAAAAGGAAAGGAACCTCAAAATGAGAAGAATATGATGGAAGGAACTGTAGAAAATGATAGTATCTTAAATTCTTTAAATTATAAAATTCGTCCTGATTCTTAGTAAGAAATTTTTTTATAAGTTACATAAATGATAAACCTTACAATACTTTATAGAAATTTAATCAACAAAGTGTATAAAAGGTTAGCACTCTAAAAGAAGGAATATGACCACGTGCTATAGAGAATAAGGTAGAGATAGGCAAAAGGTGATTCAAAGATTCATGAAAAGAGGGCTTTATATGGAACATCTACTACCCCTACTAAAGGAGGCCACATACCTACCACTTCTTAAATTTTCAGAATTTAAGAAAAAATCCAACTAAATGACTCCAAAGCAGTGTATGGCAGGAGATAACCTATCAAGAGTTTAAGAAAACTAGGTTTTTATTCAAAAAATTTAATTAGAGATAATTTATTTGTATTTTTGAAATTAGTTTGCTTGGTTGGGGTTTAGAGTGTTCAAATTTCTTTTAAGTAAAAATCACCTCGAAATATGATGACGATTTTTTCTAATTTTAGGAATTAAGGGAAGTAATTTTATCTTTAAGGATAAAAAAGGGTAAGTTATGTAAAAAGGTGAAAAAGACCTATTAGAAACCCTCAAAACCAATGTTTTAAAAATTGGACCGGAAGTTAAACTAGCAAGACAGGAGGTTTAAGGTTTAAAAGGTTCAACTAATATTAGACTTTTACAAAATTGGCTAAATATTAACTAAAATTAAAGAATTTGAAATATGATTGAAAGAGATTCCTTACCTATCGCATAATTTAAAGTTTAATTGAAAAAATAATGTTAAATAAAAATTAATTGATTTATTTTAGTTTATAAGAACTTAGTAATTTACTAAAATTGACAAATTTTAACAAAAAAAGATATTAAAGTAAATCGAACCAAAAATTTGAAAATTGAACTAGAAAGTCGGGTGGTTCAAGGTTTTCATGGTTGAATCAACTGAACTGGTTGAGATTTTTAGTCATTGCTCAAAACCATTTATATATCAAAGTTATATATTAAATATATTCTAGGATACTCGTATACCCTACCCCATATCTTTATAAATATTTGAGTCATGTTTTAAGAAAGATAAATGGCTTTGTATTTTATTTTATACTGGACTTAGGGAAACAAAGTCTAGGACATGCCTATTTTTTCAAAATTTTAGACATGTAAATATCCTCAGTTGAGTCTTAAAATGTGTCCTATGAAATTTATAATCCCTCTTTCATGCATAGCCTCCTTAAAACCCTAACTTTTCACATTCTTGCCAAGTTTTTTTTTTCCAAATCTTCACTAGTACACACTTGGAGAATATATGGAAACTTTTCCTAAACATTTTTTTTACCTACCTAACCCATTTTCACTAGAATTCACTAACCTCCACTCAAAATTCTGTCTTCATCAAGTTAGGTAAAATTTTGCAATATTTTGGAATTTTTTTGAAATTTTAAAGATTTGAAGTTAATTTTTTTAGTAGGTAATCATTAAATAACAAGAATGAGTTCCACATAAAACCATAAGGAAAAGGATGATCCAAGCATATCATGGTGGTTCTAGTAATTTCTAAAAAGCTAGGGGTCCATCTTAAAATGAAAATCCAATGTTTCTATTCACATTTACCCATTTGGAACAATTTGTCCCCAAAAAACTTGTCCATTTGAATCCAATTAGGGTATCAGTTGGTTAGGATTAGAGGGAATAGGAAAGAATAGGATGATAGGTAACTTACGGATGAGTCATAAAGAAAAAACACCACTCTTCATAACAATAGAACATTCATATATGGAATAAAATTTGGTGATATTGTCTATATTTGAAATGGCTAGGTATGTAAGGTGGGAAAATAGGATACGATTCAGTTTAGGGTAGGTGGGAGAATAATATAGTTATTAATGATAGAATTTAGGATATAATGTGGTGTTTTTACACTTGAATGAATAGAAGAAGAGTCCTACAAGAAATCTATGGTTAATTTTCTTGTTAAGCAACTACCTTTAACCTGAAGAAGGATTTAGGATTCTATCTTATCTATATATCTCTCCATCCTTACACCATTTTCTTAAGGTACTTACGTATATGGTAGTTACACAAATGGCCATTATAGATCTCTTTTATTTATGATTTATAGTAGAGCACTAATCACACAGCTTAGGATAATATTTTATGTTGTATTTGGAGAAAATGGATAATAAAATGAAAGGGGCATTTTGGTGGAACATATTTATGATGTTAGCAAAGAACTTAGGTGTTTGTCACTCTTTTAAGATAGAAACAAGTATGTGTTATATTCTACGTAGATCATGAGGTGATAAGGTATATAAGATTGGTTAAGAAGGATATGAGATCTTTTTTTTGGGAAAATTAATACAATTTTATTAACTTTAGCAAAATCTTTAACATTAAAATGAGATACAATTTCTATCTACCCTTCAACTTACAATGTAATTGAAACTACAAGATTGATCCCAAAGGTCGATACAAAACATTACAACATCCATATTGATAGTTGTGATTTGCATTATATTTTAGGGTTCAACTTGATAGGTATTTAGTATTAATTTGAGTGTTTAGAGCGTATTTAGGTTTTAATTGTGTTAGTTTATGTGTTTAAGTGTTTTTATGGTTTAGGATGAGTCTTTGAACTTAAATGTTATGTTTTTGAGGTACTTTGATGTGTTTGTTAGTGTTTCAGAGTCAACGGTAAAGAACAGATAAATTTTAGAAACTTTTGGGTCGAAACCATGACCTTTGATCATGGCACAATAGGCCACGATTGTTACAGAAAGATGTGAGCCACCATGATCCAGGTTACGATGGTGACACCTTGGTTACCATCATGTCAAAGAGGTCTGATCCAAGCCATGATTGTGGCACTTAGGCCATGCTTATAACAAAAAGGGTTAGATGCTGGTCACGATTGTGGCAGGCAGGGCCATGATCGTGGCCTGCATCAAGCAGATACAAAAACAGGTGAAAATATCAAGTTTTGATGAACTTTTCAAATTGTTTTGACCCTAAATGAACCTTAGAGCTGCTAAGGTATTTAAGGAACATAAAGAACAGAAGAGGGAGTTTTTTGCATTAGCTAACTCCTGAACCCCAGATAGAGCTTTATTGAGAGATTGAAAAAGGATCGAAGGAAGAGAGACGTGGAGAAGAAGCCATGTGAAGTATTACCGGGATAAGAGGTGTCTTGCTGTAACTATCTCCGCTACCTCCGTAATTCTAGTCCAATCGTATTTTCCTATTTATTTTCAATTTTATTGATTTATAGAATTGAGATAATTGTTGACAATAGGATTTGTTGAATGTTGAGTTATGTCTATACTCACCTTCGGGATTTTGTCTTTGATATTAATGAAAGTTAATTGTTTATGTTTTTATTAAGTTATTGTGATTTAATTTATGTTTTTAATAATTCGGTAATAAAATAAGAGGGTAAACCGAGTGAAAATACTCAAATTGAGCTAATGAGAGTTAGATAGTTTTATAGATTAAGAATTGAATCAAATTGGTAAAATTATGTAATGAGAGATCGCGCATAGGTTTTCAATAGGTTATTCGACAATTTTAGAACTAATTTAGGTTCTAGGTCAATTGGAAATCGAGAGATTACAATTCTGTAATCAAATTAAGGTTAAAGATTATAACTCTAGAGAGAGTAATCTTCCTTATGATCCTCTCTCTAGGTTAATTCTTAATTAGGTTGTACAATTTGTTATCTTTTTTATAATTTTTGAATTTAATTCTTGAGATTGATTAATTTTTTACATTAGTTTGTTATTTTGAATTATTGTGAAATTAAGTTAAGCCTTAGATTTTGGAATGAACTTACTCCTCCTTATGGGATCGATACCTTAGGTACTACATGAACTACCCATGCGTTCGCAATATTATTGAGGTTAAAAAAAATATTAGAACTTATCATACATAAACCTGCAATCAAGTTTTTTTGGTACTGTTACTGGGTAGGAGATAGTTTAATTCTATAGTTTAAGGCGTCAGTTAAGTTTTTTAATTTTTGGTTTTTGTTTCTTTCATTTTATTTCAAAACCTGTGCTTTTGCATGAACATAAGGGTCATGAGAGGTTCGGGTCATACAGCGAAGACGTTAGGTTTAGATATTAATCGCCTAGAACGAACCCTTAGGAAAGCTCGGCAAGAAGAAGAAGAAGAGATCAGAAAATCAACAATGATCAAGAAATTTCAACAAAATATGGACTATAGAGCAAACTAAGGATGGAAACAGAGGACCCTGATGGATTTCATAAGTTCAGGGTTCAATGTGGTGAACCAAGGAGTAGCTAGGCTGTTTATTCTAGTAGCCTCGTTCGAGATTAAACCCACGCTTCTCAATATGCTTCAACAAAATGTGTAGTTTTATGCTATTTTATGGATTGGATAATAAGGAATCGAATGTGCACATAGTTAATTTCCTTGAGATTTGTGTTACTTTTTGGTGTCATCATATGTCGAAAGATGTGGTCCGAATCAGACTGTTTCCCTTTACCCTTAGAGACAAAACAAAGGCTTGGTACCATTCACGTAACCCAGCCAACATTACAACATGGGATCACTGGTTCGTGCCTTCTTAGATAAGTATTTCCCATTGATTAAAACCACTAAGATTATTAAGGAAATTACCAATTTTCAACAAGGTGATGGGGAATCAATCTATGAAGCATGGGAAAGATATAATGATTTGCAGAGAAAGTTCCCACACCAGAACCTACCCAAGGAATTCTTATTGCAAACTTTCTACAATGAATTCAACCCACTTACAAGAGGCACAATCGATGCAGCTTTAGAAGGATCCTTAATGCGGAAGAATTTTGATGAAGCGCAGGAGCTGATTGAGGATATGGTAAGTAATAGTTGTTTGTGGACGAACGAGCGGGGGAGGCAACCTGCTACCTCCAGAGAGCATAACAGAATTGTCATGGCCCATCAAATGACAGAAATCCAAACAAATGTCGACAACTTGGCACAACAGCTCAACAGTATGAAGCCTTCATCTTCAGCACAAGTGAAGGCCGTATAATTGAAGTGTGACCTCTGTGACCTAATAGACTATAACATTGTGGACTGTTATTTGATGAACGAAGGAGATTCAGAGTAAGTAAACTATATGGGAGTGTAATATGGACGAGGAGGGGGAAACAATCCTTACTCTAACACCTACAACCCTTGGTGGAAGAACCACCCTAACTTCTCCTAATTGAATAACACTGGAGGACCGCTCAAGCCTCAAGAGCAATGGGCTTTCAATAAGATAAAGCAAGCTCAATGGAATTGAAGTTACACAATTGCATAAGATTAGAGGCATGGAGAATGTGAATAGAAGGCTCGAAATCAAATTCAAGTAAGTAAAAATGAACCATGCCTCATCCATACATAATCTAGAAGTCAAAGTGAGCCAATTAGTAGAGATAATATCTACTCGAAATGCTAGAACTCTTCTAAACAACATCAAGTCTAACCCAAAGGAATGGATCATGGTTATCAGTTGGACCCAGGATGAGGAACTTAAAAAGGTAAAGGAGGAAGGAGAAAAAGGGAAAGGTCAAGAATTCCTTTTAAGTGAGCCAGTGATCAAGCCAATTAAGGCAACTCAACTTGTATTTTTACATTATATTTTTGCTCAGCGGGAGTTAATTGCAAAGAAGACAGCAAAGAAGTTAGAGGAGATTGACCAAAAAAGGTCGAGGAAGTGACAAATCAACTACAGATAAAGCTTACAATGAAGGAATCCATCAAGTCAAAGGTTAAGGAGCAACCATCGAAAGAAGACCCCAACATCGCATAGAAGAAAGAGGACCCAGGGCATTTTTTCATTCCTTGTAGTATAAATAAAATCATAATAGATAGGGCATTTATGAACTTGGGAGCAAGTATAAACATGATGCCTTACACCTTTAGTCTAAAGTGGGGGTTAAGAGAGTTAGTACGCACCAAGTTTTTGGTAAAGATGGTTGACAAAATAATACACAAACCGAAGGATTATCAAGGATGTTCAAGTAAAAGTTGATAAATTTACCTTTCCCACAGACTTCTACATATTGGACATTGGAGAAGATGAGGAAACCCTGATAATTATTGGACGACCGTTTTTAGCCACTGCTGATTCAATCATTGTCGTTGATGGGGGCGGATTAACTCTGAGGATAAGAAAAGAGCAAATAACCTTCTAAGTGTTAAGGAAGGCTACGAATCTCCTTTACCTCTAGTGGACAACAAGGAATCTGAACCTCAAAGAGAATGGGAAGATATCAAGGATCCTAATAATGCATTCAAGGAGAAGCACTTGCAAATAAGAAGGCAAGGAAAAGAGAATAGTCAGGAAGGTGGAAACAGTAAAATGAACTTAAAAGAACGTCGAGCTACAATCGCACCATTCATTCCAACCACTATGAGCTTAAAAGTGTAGACTTTGCGATTAATGACGACACTACGATCGCACCATTCATTCCAACCACCATGAACTTAAAAGAACGTCGAGCTACTGACGTTTAAAAAAGTACTACATGGGGGGCAACCCATGGAAAATTAGTTTCTTGTTTATGTTTGTTAGAACGTTTGAATCCTGTAGTTAGGATTATTTTTTTGTTTTCAAATAAAATCAAGGCAGAATTGGATTTCAGAATAACGTGGATGATTTGAGCAAGCAAGTAAAAGAGAGGTGAAAAGGGCCAGAAAAGAATTAAGAAGTGAATTGAAAAGATTGGAAAAAAAAGAAGAAAAATCAAGTAGTGGGGAAAAAAGCCACAATCGTGGCCTGCGACTAGGCAGACTAAGGGGAGCATGCATTTTTTAAAGAATTTTTACCATTTTACCCTTCTAACCACCTATATATTTAGTTCTAATTTCACTTTTACATTCACTTGTATTTCATATTATCTCTCTAGACTTCATGCCTACAAACACTCTCACATCTCTCTAAAAATTTCAAACTTCCATTTTTCTTCCAAATTTTACTTTATTCCCAAGAATTATGTTGTGCATTAAACAATCAGCCAAATGAGAACAATTAGGATGAAATCAAGTTACAGGATTTGTAAGAAGAAACCAAGCAGCAGACTTTCATGCGTCGTTCCTGATCTACACATAAGAGGAAGATACTCGTTTTCAGTCTTTAAATGCTAGACAAATTATAGTTCCAAAATACTTATTATTTTGAAACACTCGATAGGCTAGAGTTATGCAAGAAAGTAGAAAATTTAGCTAAAAAAATCCAATGGGCCCAATTTATACGGTTTCAATTTCCTATCTATTAGGAGCTCACATTGGAAAATTTCACTTCACTAACTTATGACCTTAGGAACCCCAAAGAATTATGGTTTAGGATGAGATGAAGAGCTTATGAATTGAATGTAAAAATCATGTGCGATATGTTTGGATTCCCCGAATCCTCCATCATGGATCAACATGATGATTTTCATCCCTCTCAATATTAGAATGAACTCACTAGAATCGAGCAATTTCATCTTAAGAATGCTCATAACAATATAATAACATCCTATGAACACTTGTTGCTACACAAATTTATGTGTCAACTAATTTTTAACAAAACAGAAACCAATAAATGTTCCATAAAGGAACTTTTTATGTTGTGGTGCATAGACCATAGTACTCTAGTGTGCACATCCACACATGTGCTAAATGCCATTATTGTGACTTTGTCCAAAAGGAGCAACAATCTATGAATGGGGTACTTAGTGTTGGGAACTGCTGAATATTATGGCATGGATCATAGTGGGATAACTATCCACTTACCTGAATTCTTAAACCATCACCACTTATGGCAAGCTGAGATCCTTCATTCCCACAACCTAATATAGATGTTAGGTTGCATTTTTGTAAATTGTTTGAACGTGTCAATGCCTCAGATGGATTGAAATTATTTAATTTTAAGCATAGTCTATTAGGTTGTAAATAATCGTTAGCTTGCAAAATTAGTGAATTGGGGTCTTTCGATAAATATACAACTTAATTATGATTTAATGAAAGTTTAGCACCTTTTAGATTGTTACATTCATTCATAATTTGAGGCCTTTCAACTTAAGTAGCCTAACTAGTATTTTTCATGGAAATAAGTAACTAAAACAACAAGGTAGGAAATAAAATAAAATAAAAAAAGGTCTGTTAAATAAATCACTATTTTTCTGACCTTTGGGTTACAAATAGAGCTAGTAGCCAGTTGAAAACGTGATATAGCTGAGTAACCGAATCGATACGCATCATAAATGTGTACGTTTCCATCAACAAGCTATAATGACATTTTAACCAAGCTGTTTAATAAAAATGACTAAGTCAAGTAACCGAATTGACATTCATCACCAATGTTTGCCTTGGAATAAAAGACTAAGTCCTTGCTTAAATAAATAAATGAAAATATGTTCTTAATAAAAACCTACCGGACTTGTAATAAGCTTGAATTTTCATGAACATATACTTAGGAACAGTTACAGAGTATGAACGACTAAAAAATTATTAATCTGTGTGTACAAATGAAAAGGGTAAATAAATTAACAATTGGATCTTAATTAATTTTTATATTTAGTTCAAAGTCCTTAGACTCAGTTTTTGCATGTTAATGATTATATATATCTTGTATGGTTGTGTTTAAGATTAAAATTATTCCATGAAGTTGAAGCCAACCTCATTACTGCATTGAGTGTTATGTGTTTGTTGTTTTGTTTGTTTGAGGACAAGCAAATGTTTATATATGGGGATGTTGATAGTTATGATTTGCATTATGTTTCAAGGTTCAATTTGTTAGGCATTTACGTTGAGCCATAGGCTCTGAACACTGTGGGGCTCAAGGCTCCCAATCCATCGTTGAGCTTAAAGCTCTAT
>JANZXR010001991.1:0-17299 GCA_027575705.1 Erythroxylum echinodendron | reverse complement strand
GGAATGCAGGCTGTGGCACTTCGAGTTTCGAGCAGTAATGCATTTTTCTATAGAGTCAGGATCTTGGGGTCTCAAGACACACTGTTAGATGAGAAAGGTTCACATTATTACTATCAGTGTTTCATTCAGGGAACTGTAGATTTCATATTTGGCAGAGCAAGATCACTTTTTCAAGTAAGAAAGTCCTAAGCAGGTTTCAATTTTCTTTCTGTTTTCTGTTTGTTTCCCATCAGAACTCATCTTTATCCGAACTGGGTGTTTCTGAAAAACCAGGATTGCGAGCTCCATTCAATAGCTAAAGGTTCAGGAGCCATTGCAGCTCATCACAGGGATAAAGATGATGAGACAGGTTTCTCTTTCGTAAGATGTAGAGTCACAGGAAGTGGAAAGAGTGGAAAGGTTTTGCTTGGAAGAGCTTGGGGAGATTATTCCAGGATTGTATATTCATTCTGTCACTTCAACAAAATTATAGCACCTACAGGTTGGAGTGATTGGAGCATACCCTCCAGGAGGAAGTAAGACTTCTTCTTCTTTTTTTAAACTCAAAACTCCATTGGAACTAGAAAGAGCGAAACTAAAGAAAATCTTATGTAAGTGTAGGACTGCAGTTTTTGGTGAGTATCGCTGCACAGGAAAAGGAGCTCACACAAGAGGTCGGGTTTCATGGAGGAAGACATTCACTGATGACGAAATTAAGCCCTTTCTGGGCATGGAGTTCATAGATGGAAACCAATGGCTCAGACTATAGCTTACGCATCCCTTCTTTTAAACCTTGTCAAAAGAAGGTTAATATATATATATAGCTAGTTCTTCGGGATTTTTTTTTTTTTAAATTGTAGTTTAAACTAGCCATTAAACCCATCTTATTTTCGATTAGTAGAGTGTATTATAGCATTCTCGATTATATAAAATCACTATTTCTTTGTTTAACTATTCTGTTTCTCTGTTCATCCACTTCTGTAATGAAATTAATCAGTCGGTGTAAGGAGTGCAGAAAAAATTTGCCAGGTATGATCCTAATCTGCCTGCTTGAAGATCATTTTTACAGGGACCACTTAAGAAAAGTAGGTTAAGAACTTGGAAAGAAACTCGTACAGGTTTTGCTTAGTTTGTTGAAAGGCACAGCTCTTCTAGTTACCAGAAATTAAGCTCTTTATTGAACAAGCCTAAGGATTCTTCTACAAGAGTTAAGTTAAATGTATGCACAAGTTGCCAATTTGGCAGTTACAACCATAAAAAAGAACTACAAACGAAGGATGCTTACTATTATACCACAGAAGTTCCGGGAGCAATAGTTTGTCTCCGATTTCGACTAATCCGTAGATGAACAAAGACTTCATGAACCTCTGATTTGTAAACATCTCCTGTATACCTGTCAATGGCATAGCACACATAAACCATGTCGATCACATTATCCACAGAACGTAAGCGAAGAAGCCTAGGACAACGATCAGCAGCACCCACGCAAGCGCAGATATAAAAGTATGAATCAACACCAAGCTTGTGCTCTGGGATCAATAGAGGGTGATGCTGTTAAGGCCTATGTTTCGTCGAATTTGAAACCGACGGCTACTATTTAGGGGTACTGTGATCGGAATCAAGCCGGTATCGGTCGTGGCATCGTTTTCCGTTAGGGGGCCCAACGGAATTGGCACGGATTGTCCCACGAATCTATATGATGTGTGTTAATGAAAATTTTGGTAAATAAGACGGATTTTTTTATAGTTTAATTAATTTTAAAAATATTAAATATTTCTTAAATAATAATTTAATTTAGTTCATAAATTGGACACAAATTAATATAAAATAATTATAATAAATTATTATTTTGAGTCAAATTTAATTACTCCACTAAAGTTTAAAAGTTAATTTAAATTTTCGCTATTTTTAATTAGTCCATGTATATTGTTTACACTGCATATATTTTACCATTACTTTCTAAGTAAAATCCTAAAAAATATTCTTAAATTATTGAAATATAAGAAATTATTTAATAATTTTAAAAAATTAGAAAGTTTTTAAAATATTAATTATTAGGCTTAGTAAATTAATTCATTGAATATTTATTGAATTTACTATGATTTCTCATTATTAGGCTTAGTAAATTAAGTTGGGCTTTAATTAAAGTTAATAAATTACACCTATTAAACAAATTTTGGGTCCAGCCTGAGGTTAATAGGTCAGGTCCTAGTTAATCAGGATCGTTTTCTAAAATAAGATATTTTAGTTGCCTCAAACTCGATCGAGCCTCAAACTGGACCCGAGACTTAGCATAAGTTGTCAAGTCAGTTTGAACTTAAGATGGGCCTCACTCAGCCTTACCCATTAGCATATATGACCAATTTTGTTTATATTCTGGAGCAACTAGATCTGCATATTTCCAAATTGCACTCTGTGTACAAAAGTAGTAACAAAAATAACAGTACGAGTTTGTTTAAAGCTTCTGTGATACATTAAAATAAATATCACATATTTAATTAATATTTAAATAAAGTATTTTAAAATCATATTAACTCTAAAAAGTCTAATTCCTCAGTTGTATTGACATATAAACAAAATTGACAACCTAAATATTAAGAATTGACTAATACCTAATTATATTAAAGTTTAGGGTGTTATTAATACTATTTTAAAAAAATTAAAGTGTAACTTAATATCACAAAGAGTTCGTGTAACTTAGGAATTCGGCCCATTTCACAACCACAACACGGACTCTTTTCATTACGAGAGCCTGTTTAGTTCACGGTTTTTATAATAAATGGATATAAAACGTAATATACTTCTATCGTTTGGAAAGAAGTTTTATAACAAAATGAAAGTTGAAAGTTTCATATTACGTTCCATTTCATCCTAAATAATAAAAATAAAAAAATTCCGATTCAGGAAGTTTAGGATAGAACGTAAACTAATAAATATATACTACCTAATATACTTTCAATAAATTTTCGTAATATCAATTATTTCTCCTTACCCTAAAACAACCAACACATTTCTATATATATATATTTTTTATAATATCAATTATTTTGAGTAATACTAATTATTTCTCCTTATCGTAACATCAATTATTTCTATATAAATAAAAATATAAATAAATTATTTTTAAATATAAATAACATAGAATAAAATAAAAGAAAATTTAACAAAACAAAATTTATTAAATAATTGATAATAATATTTTTATATAATTAATAATAAATTGTATATAATTAATAATGAAATTTTATTATTTTAAAATAAAAAGATAAAAAATTAATTGTCACGGTTGTGAATAATTTTTATATATTTTCTATTTTAAAATAATAAAAAAATACTTTTATTAAAGTCATAACCGTAACTTTTTAATTGAACAAAATTTCTGTTTTAAAATTATAGCGTTAAATCTCTTGCAACAATCATTTTAATATAGGGAGTATGATAATTATTTATTATACATTACATTATGTTCCATCAATATAATCATTTTATCCTTCTCAAACAATTTTTTATTGTATTATATTATATTCTATTATAAACTGTTTCGTTCTATACTATTATATTTTATCCCATTTCATTAATTAATATTTAACTAAACAGATCTTAGGGACGTTAAACCAAGCATGTGGTGGACACCACAAGAGAGGTCTCATGTAGCCCATCCATTTCCTTCTGGTTTTCTTGATCTTTATTGTTTGTACTCTTATCTTCCTCTCTTCTCTCTTCCTCTCTAGCTTATACCAAACTCAATCAACTCAATCATGGACATTGTTTCATGGCATTACATGTTGGGACTATGCATATACCTACTACAATTTCTCTAATTAAATACTTGGGGAAAAAAAAAAAAACTCAAACTTGGGGACATGAAATACTAAACTTGAAGACATGAAACATCCAAAACATGGAAAGATTTCTAACTGTGAATGGTGAATCATGCAAGTACCAAGAAAGCTAGGGTTCGGTCGAACTCGAGCTAAAAAAATTTAGCAAGTCCAAATCCGACCCCAAATTAATTTAATTCGAACTTTGAACATATTTTAAAAGTCTAAATATATTTATTGTACTGAAATTTGATCTCTTTTTATATTCTAACTTAATAGATAGAATTATTTCAAATTAATTTTAGAACGAATATAAAATTTGACTCAAGGTTAATTTTTAAGTGGGACCAAATTTGACTGAATCAAAATTTAATTTCTTCTACTTAGGGCAATAATTTCATTATATATTAACCGGAATAAAGAAGTAGGGAGCATGGGGCCAAAAGGTCATGTGTTCCAATCCCTACTACCTACACTCTCTCGATCGAGCCTATTGTACAGGATTTGCCTAGTGCGGAGTATTTGATTGACGTGATTTACAGGCTATTATGTCAATTCGGAGGTTTACTCAGTGGACATCCAAAGGATAACGACTGCGGGTTTTTCTATCTAAAAAAAAGCATTAATATGGTCATGTTTGGACAAAAATGTAATAACACTAAACTTCAGTGTCAAATTATTCTAAGCATCTTTATATAAGGCTTTTGAACCGAGCAAAACCTTAGCAATACCTTCCTTGAACCGAGCAAAACCTTAGCAATACCTTCCTGCACTGCTTTTTTTCTTCTGCTAAGCAGCAATTACCTTTCAACTCATCAGCCATGGCTATGGCGTTCAAGATGGTATACTTTATCTTTCTTCTTATCATTTTCTTACATAATCTTTCAGTTTTAAGTAATAGCTAATCTGGGTAGGTTTTCTTTTTGACGATGATGATCGACATAGGCAACGACAGGTATGTGGGTGACTGATGAATGCAAAAACTCGTTCATGGAGCTGAAATGGAAGAAGGTGCATAGATACATAGTGTTTAAGATCGACGAGAAGTCCAGGTTGGTCACCGTCGACAAGTTGGGTAGCTCCGGAGAGAGTTACGATGATCTTGCTGCGTCCTTACCGGACGATGACTGCAGATACGCCGTGTTCGATTTCGACTTTGTCACTGTTGATAATTGCAGGAAGAGCAAGATCTTCTTCATTGCATGGTTTCTGTCAAACTTGCTTCTTTCTTCTGTTGTTTCTTGTCTGATATTAAACCATGGAATTGTCTAATTATTATCACTGATTTGGATCGAGTGCAGGGCTCCATCAGCATCAAGAATTAGAGAAAAGATTTTGTATGCAACATCGAAAGATGGATTAAGGAGAGTTTTAGATGGGATTCATTATGAACTCCAAGCAACTGATCCAACAGAGATGGGGTTTGATCTGATAAAGGATAGAGCTAAATAAGTTCATGATTAGGTTTTAGAATCTAGATAGAGCTTAAAATTGTGCAGTAATGGCATCTCATCTTTGTTCAATAAGCTCTCGAGCCAGATGTGTTCTTCCTGATGCACTAATGCAACTTGATCTTTGGTGTATGTTTTGATTTGGTGAGAAAGTAGCTTTTCTATCGATAGATTCGATCTCACTTATCATGAAATGTGTTTGTTTCTGCTTTACTTCCACTATAACTTCACGTGCACCCAACAAGAGACCCAAGGAAAAAGTTTCATTGGATTCTTAACTTCAAGAAAGTTTTGGTTGAAGCAAAGGGCATCCAATTAAGTATGGATAGGCAAAAAGAATCCGATCTGAATCAATTAGGTTCGATCTAATCCAAAGTCATTAGATTAATTTCAAGTTAATTAGACTCCTGGTCAAGTCTAAATTTGGATTGGTTAATGAGGATTGAATTTGAAAAAATGACGTTATTTTGTTAATTATTAACCAAAATAACATTAAACTAAAGCTTAGTTTGGAAGAGTGGTAGCAATTGACAGCCTGCTAAAAGAATAAGTACTTATGTGTTTAGGATTGATGTTTTGGTAACTACTAAAACGTGAAAATAGATGTTTGACAAGTGCGGTTACGGTTGGGGTTGCTGAAAAGAAATAAAATGATTAAAAAGCCTATTAATTTAATAAATTATTAATTGTTGTATAAATAATTAAAAAATATATTATTAGTAATATAAATTTAAAATTATAAATAAGAAGATATCAAATTAAATTAAGAAAATATAAATTAAATAAATAAAATAAATAAAATATTTCATAAAAATATATTATTCGTCATATTAATTAAGAATATAATGAAAACTAATACTTGTAATGAAGGTTACTAATGGAAAGTAAAATTTCTACCGCAGAAGCAGTTTCTTATCACAACCCTCTTTTTACTTATTGATTTCTACGATAGCAACGTACTTTTCTCCAACTTCCAGTTATTCATCGTAGATCTAAACATATGACTGTGTTTGAAAATTGCGATAAATAAGCACTTATCTCTACCACACTACAGATCCAAACGTAACTTAATCCATTAAACAATCCTAAATGTTTAAAATTTTATACTTTACATATGGGTGGGTGGGGAAAAAAACCAATGCATGCATAAAAAGAGACACTAGAGAATTGCATGTGGAAAAAATCCTAAGGCTAGTCTGTAACTTTCAAGCCTAATTCTAACTAACTCATAGTTTATTTATTTACTTTAAGTCGAATCGTGGAAAAAAATCCTAAGGCTAGTCTGTAACTTTCAACCCTAAATCTAACTAACTCATTGTTTAGTTATTTACTTTAAGTCGAATCGAACCAAAGTATCAACCATATTACTTACTTTAATGTCAACAGATAAAGACTAATTTAGCTTAATTTGAGACAAAATTCAAGTTATAACTACAAAATTATGTAGGAATCGCGTTGAGACGCAAAGTAAAAAAAAAAAGGTTAGAAATTCACCTTAAAGGTGAGTATCCTTAACTAAGTGTGTCGTTAATAGGTAAGCTCGAACGCTATTCCCGTCCCAACCGTTTCTCTTTTTCGAACACAACAAAATTCAAGTAAATAAAAGAAAATTTGAGCATCAAGTTTGGAGTCCGAGTCAAATTTGATCCAAGACTCGAAATTTAGCTTGACCAAATCAACACTTTTTGTTAAGATATATGTTGTTATATATTATTACTTAATTTTGGACAATATTTAATAATTAGACTTAATTAGATTTACATGGTACTTTTTTAAGATACGGTTGATTGAAATTAAAATCTTAATCAAAATAAAATTCAATTTATATCCTATTTTGGGGTAATGGCTATTTAAAGAGATTTGAGTTGATTATTTGCATATGTAATATGACTAAGATTTTCGTATATTATAAGCTAAAATGTTGTCGTTTTTTAGGTGGAAAAACAACAGGTTATATGAGACCGCAACAACTGGATTTTAAGTTAACTTTTGATGGTATCTAGCAGATGATTGAATGAATCTACCTATTGCTGATTTTTTTGAGTATAACAATGTGATTTATGTGGCCGCTACTTGGTTGCCTTTGTCATCGATTGGGTAGTTCTTCTTGTAGCTATTATGTACAAAAATTTCGGAAGTTTTCGTAACTTTGCTGCTGCTGTCTTTGTTGTTGGTTTTGTGCGAAAAATTTCAGTAGTTGTTGTGATTGTTGCAATTCTATTGGGTTAACGTTTTGGTGATAAAATATTTGTTGATTTGAGGCGCTTTTGTGACTGCTGTACGCGGGATGTTTCAGTGACTATATCAAAGGTTCACAACAGATTTGTTGGTAAACAACTTTCCGTTCTTTTATTGAAGAAGCGGCATATTTAGGAGAGTTATTTTTTTATCTCAAGTATTGTCTTTGTTCATGTCTTTATTATTTCAATAATTTCAATTGTGTTATTGTCATCTTTATTATCAATTATTGTTGAGAAAAATCTTCTGTTGAGGTTGGCATAAGGTGGTCGTGTTATTGGGTGTAAATTTCTTTCACGCGAGTAGTAAAGACGAAGGTAGTGTCAAGAGTTGAGTAGTGTCAACTCAGTAAAGCTTTAGATAAAATTATTGTCGTTGATGAAAATATTAAGATTGGTGAAGGCCCTACAGATGAACGTAAAGTGTGCCAAATTGCGTTATCAAATTTCAGTGTTAATTTATATTTATGAGTTAAATTTTTCTAATTTTTGATTGTATTTATAAACGATTGTGGTAAATCGAAGATTTTGTGAAACTGTTTTTTTTTTTTTGGATAAAAATCATTTTGTGAAACTATTACAACCCACGATTTTTCACTTTTCATTAGGACAGGATGTCACAGAGCTTTGACATTGAAATCACAACAAACATTATATCCCTTAAGACCACCGGCAGCATCAAACATAGACAAGAGCTTTGTGCTTCCTACCCTACAGAAAAAAACGGCTTGGAATCAAACAAGTTTGGCCAAACAATTCCATATGATTGTATAAGCCAGCTTTTCTTCTCATTACCACTGTCATCAACAGCTACTTTGTTCAAGGCATTCGACATAAAGTTAACGGTTTGATATTACATATGATAGTTACAGATATTACATATGGCCAGTATTATAAATATGGGTCGGTATTGATCGATACTAATATGTATTTATATTTGGTATTAAAAATATTAGTATCGTTCTATTTTTTAATCGGTACAAAACGGTATTCATATTCATAGTCAGGACTAACCCACAATTTTTTCAATGCTTGAGTTCAGCCTGAAACTCGACAATTTTTATACATTTTTTAACTCTAAATGCCATATTTAAAAACTAGTCTTCCCATTCTTATCGATCTAATAAGAGACCTTAAAAATTCAAGATCCAAAGTGTTACCGGTTCGATTCCCGAAAACATAGTATAAGTTCACTTCAAATGGTTTAAAATGATATTATTTTATAAAAAATAACGTAATATTAAAATTTTAGTAAATTAAATTTGACTTATTATTTTTAAATTAAATTAAAGTTACGTTTAGATCTACGGTGTAGTGGAGATAAATACTTATCCACTGTAGTTTCCAAACACAGTTACATATTTGAATCTGCAGGCGAGCAATCGGAAGTTAGATAAAAATGCAGTTCTATGGCATAAATTGATAAGTAGAAAGACAGTTGAGTAGGAAAGTGTTTCCGCGGTAAAAATTTTACTTTCTATTAAAAACCTTCTGATAATTATTATACCCTCAATTAATAGAAAGCAAATCCAATATATTATCTTCTCCGTTCTCTCTGGCTCTCTGTGCTCTTCGTTTTATTTATTAAATTTATTTTATTTATATTTTTATTTTAATTTATAATTTTATTATTTATAATTTTAAATTTATATAACTAATAATATTTTTTAATTATTTATACAACAATTAATAGTTTATTAAATCAATAGATTTTTTAGTCGTTTTATCTTTTTTCAGCAACCACAACCGTACTTACTAAATACTTATTTTCACTTTTCAGCCGTTACTAAAACAACAATTTCAAATATATAAATACTTATTCTTATTTCAGCATGTTATTATCTAAAATATATAAGTACTTATTCTTATTTCAGCGAGTTAATTTTAGTGAATTATTAGCCGTCACGGCTGTCGTAATCTAACCCCAAATCAGATTGAGATAGATCCGAATCCTTTTGCCTTGATGCTTTTCTTGACTAGAAAAGTGAAAGATCCCAACTTTTTACCTCTCACGCTCTATTCCCAACACGAGCCGTTATGATTGTTAAGTTTCAAGTTTTAAAAAATTATAATTTTAAGAATAAATTCAAATTTTGATTAATTCGACTTATTAACTTTAAATTAAAGTTGGGTTAGACCGAATCGTTTTGCCCTCATGCCTTTCTTGACCAGAAAAGAGAGAGAGTACAGCTTTTTTATCTCTTCTGCTCTCTTCCCCGCCTTCAATGACCAAAGCATAAGATAACGAATAATGGCAGATGATCAGATGGCTGGCTCCAGGACCAGAATGACCCGCCATCACATGTTGCCCACGCCACAACTTGCACGTCTGGTCTCCACCGTTCATTTCATCCAATGGTGGCCCTCTCCAAATCATTATTTGCCTTATGCGATGTGGTACCGGCCGTTAGATCCGCCGCAGTGAGCTCCAGTACATGGCCCCACCGTAACGTCTAATCCTAATTTCGTGTTCTGTTCTGCGCCTTTATCGTCAAAGTTGTGCGGATAGAGGTATTTTCACAGCCACGCGCCTGTAAAGCACGTGCGTAACTATCCTCCTCAAGCATTTTGAGCATTTAAGTCATTTGAGTATTTAACTAAGTACAAGTTAGTTTTGAATTTTACTCTTAATTGACATAATAAATTTAATAAACAATATTTTTATTTTATATTAATAAATATTTAAATATATATAATGATTTAAAAATGATGTATTTCTTTATTAATTAGAAGTAAAGCTGCATACTACTAGACCTCTTCAAATTTTACGCCTCTGCAAGATTTTTACTGAATGTTATTGTTGTTGTAATTTAAAGACGATGTATTTAAATAAATTATTTATTAAATTAACAGTTATAGTTAAATAATAAATTTAATTCAAATAGTTAATAACTATTTTTCAACCTATCAATTAGAACAAATTCCTACATATTCAAAACTTTAAAATACAAGTCAAATCCAATGTATTAGAAGTCAATCTTACATTAAAACAACAACCTGAAAATTAAGCCCATATGAGGAATACGAGAAGGTCCAATATTATACAACCTTACTCATGTTTCTAAATAATCTACAAAGAAAAAAATATAATATAAAAAATATAAAGGATAAATAATAAATTATAACTACTTAATAAATAAAATATGAGAATTTAATCTTATATTAGAAATTGCAAATTCAAAAATGTTAATAGGAATGATAATATGTTAGAAAGTATAATATGGTAGAATGTTTATGCATTATATTTATTTTTTATTACTTGAATTAGGTCTGAATTTGAATTGTTTGGCTTGAATTCAATTATAATCATCGATAAGAATGTCAATGAGACCGACCTGTGGCTAAACTGGCTCACCTTATATATTTTTTATTAAAAAACTAAAAAATGATCACTTTTGAAGTTATGGTCGGGCCGTGGGTCAGGCAGCGCTTGGTGCTGACTAATTTTGATCTATGATCCGATTTATTAGGATTAAAATCGAGACAAACTGAATTGGGTTAAATTTGAGATCCCTAATCATTGAACTAATATAACATCTTTTTGAATCGATTTAAATTAGTTTAAGCTATTGGAGTTAATTTGATTAAGTTATGTTGAGTCTAAATTCGACTAACTTAAACTTTAATTAAATTAAACCAAAATTGACTTTTCGGTACTACATGTCAAATAAATTCTATAAGTACTCAATTATTAAATTGAAAGCAACTTGTTAGGCATATCTTTCAAATGACATGGCCAATGCTTATCAAATGATTTACATGATTCATGAATGAGACAAACCATGACTATTACATGAAGAACAATATCTCACCATGACACATGCATTCCATGTAAGAAAAGTTTCGTTACCTTAAGTTTACTAATTGTTTAAATTAATGAATCATTAAGCAAATTGGAATTTCTTTAGTTCAACAAACCAAATCAACCATAGGTTATATAATCAAAGCAATTAATTAAATATGGTTTGCAATGTATGGCGTATGGAGACATGACAAGTGAGATTTGAGACTCACCTACTTAAGTGAGTGTATGCCTATTCCAAACCCAAGTTAGGCAAAGAATCTAAAAGAGTCATATCTTACCTTTTTTGCACCAACCATCATGATCATCCACAAAAAAGACCCAACAAATCGAACGGTCATCATTGAACATCATGAACACCAACGGTACATAATCATTTTGTTACTAATCACTCATTAACTACTTTAATTTTCAATAAAAAATTAGGGATAAACTCTTTCATTAATTTTTTTAAAATATAATTAAAATATACTTAACCTTAAAAACGGCAATAATCTTTAGTATATCTTTGTCGGGTTACCAGACACACTACACTCACTTTACTCACTCTCTCAATGGCTTCTCTGGCCTTGCTCTGTATGCTCTTTGCTTCCTTCACTTCGCAAACTTTATCCACTGATCCGACGGTTAAGACTTTCATCATCCGTGTCGACTCTCGATCTAAGCCGTCCGTTTTCCCTACGCACTATCATTGGTACAGTTCCGAGTTCACTGCCCCACACCGAATTCTACACATCTACGACACCGTCTTTCATGGGTTCTCGGCCACACTAACCGCCGATCGTGCCTCTTCTCTCGCAGGCCACCCATCCGTCCTCGCCGTGCTTGAGGACCGCCGGAGAGAACTCCACACTACTCGGTCCCCTCAGTTCCTCGGCCTGCGAAACCAGCGGGGTTTGTGGTCCGAATCCGACTATGGGTCCGACGTCATAATCGGAGTCTTCGATACTGGAGTCTGGCCAGAGCGCCGGTGCTTTTCCGATGTCAACCTCGGCCCGGTTCCATCCCGGTGGAAGGGATTTTGCGAGGCTGGAGTGAAGTTTTCGGCGAAGAACTGTAACCGGAAGTTGGTCGGCGCAAGGTTTTTTGTGAAAGGTCACGAGGCGGCGTCGAGATTCGGCGGGCCGATTACTGGAATAAACGAGACAGTTGAGTTCAGGTCGCCGAGAGATGCCGACGGGCATGGAACGCATACGGCATCGACCGCGGCAGGACGGCACGTGTTCCGAGCAAGCATGGAAGGCTACGCTTTTGGCATTGCCAAAGGCGTGGCTCCAAAGGCGCGTTTGGCGGTTTACAAAGTGTGTTGGAAGAACGCCGGCTGCTTCGACTCAGACATCCTAGCGGCGTTTGACGCGGCGGTCACCGACGGTGTCGACGTCATCTCTATCTCCATCGGCGGCGGAGACGGAATCTCGTCCCCCTACTACCTCGATCCCATTGCGATCGGATCTTACGGTGCTGTCTCTAGAGGCGTTTTCGTCTCGTCGTCAGCGGGTAACGACGGGCCGACTTCGATGTCGGTTACAAACCTCGCGCCATGGCTTGTAACCGTCGGAGCAGGCACGATTGACAGGAATTTCCCGGCGGACGTGATCCTCGGAAACGGGCGGAGACTCAGCGGAGTGTCTTTGTACTCCGGCGAGCCGTTAAAAGGTAAAATGTACTCTCTTGTTTATCCTGGAAAGTCAGGTGTTCCATCTGCTTCTTTGTGTATGGAGAACACTCTAGACCCTAAGTTAGTTAAAGGAAAGATCGTGATCTGTGATCGTGGAAGCAGTCCACGAGTAGCCAAAGGATTGGTTGTCAAAAAAGCTGGTGGTGTAGGCATGATTCTTGCTAATGGAGTCTCTAATGGTGAGGGTTTGGTTGGAGATGCCCATATGTTGCCTGCTTGTGCTCTGGGATCAATAGAGGGTGATGCTGTTAAGTCCTATGTTTCTTCGAATTCGAATCCGACGGCTACTATTGATTTTAAAGGTACTGTGATCGGAATCAAGCCTGCACCGGTTGTGGCGTCGTTTTCTGGTAGGGGGCCTAACGGGTTGAATCCGGAAATCCTCAAACCGGACTTGATTGCACCTGGGGTGAACATTCTCGCAACTTGGACTGATGCTGTTGGACCAACTGGACTTGATATAGATACCAGGAAAACCGAGTTCAATATCTTGTCTGGGACTTCAATGGCTTGCCCTCATGTTAGTGGCGGTGCGGCGCTTCTCAAATCGGCACATCCAGATTGGAGTCCCGCGGCTATTAGGTCCGCCATGATGACTACTGCCAATACATTTGATAATTCAATGAAGGCAATGACTGATGAAGCAACTGGGAAACCAGCTACAGTGTATGATTTCGGTGCAGGGCATCTAAATCTTGATAGAGCAATGGATCCGGGGCTTGTGTATGATGTTACTGATAATGATTATGTAAGTTATATGTGTGGAATTGGATATGGACCGAAGGCAATTCAGGTGGTGACGAAATCACCTGTAAATTGTCCGCTGAAGAGGCCTTTGCCTGAGAATTTGAATTATCCTTCAATTGCCGCACTGTTTCCAAGCTCATCGATAGGGGTGAGCACCAAGGCATTTATTAGAACTGTGACCAATGTGGGTCAACCGACCGCTGTCTATCGATCAAAAATCCAGTCTCCACGAGGGGTGACAATCACAGTAAAGCCATGGAAGTTGGAGTTCACTCCAGCAGTGAAAAAGAGAAGCTTTATAGTGACTGTAACAGCAGATACCAGGAATTTGGTGCTGGGTGATACTGGTGCTGTGTTTGGTTCAATCTCATGGTCTGACGGGAAGCATTTTGTTAGAAGCCCCGTTGTAGTGACCCAGTTTGACCCATTGTAACCGCTAAAATCTCGGTTCTTTTGATCGATTTCATCGATGAGGTTGGGAGTAGGCTTATTAGTATTGCTACCCAATTAGTAAACAGAACAGAGGTTAGTGGTAAGTGGTAAGTAGTAGAAGTTGCTATATATGCATAGCAAACACCTCTTTCTTTTAAAGCTTCTGTGTGACTTGATGATACTGTTTGGTAAGGTTTGAGGATGTTTTAGTGTGAACTCTTTTTCTTAGTTTACTTGTGTAATGTTGTATGTATAAACTTCAGAAGTTTATATACACAATAGTTATCAGAACTCTTCCATCTGTTCAACGTAAAGAGCTTGTCTTCTTTCTGAACCCTTCATGTTTTACTCAGTTTCAGGTCTCTAAAACCTGAAATTGAAGAACTTTAAGGACAATCATGATAGTGATTTTAACCTAAACAATTCGATTCGGAATTCGTTCAAGTAATTTTAAGAAACTCATAAGACATTACAGTAACCAGCAACTTGCGATCCAAATGAGAGAACAAACCATACAAACTATTTCTAGTTCAAATCTACACATGATCTTTGTATGTTAATATCCACATCTTCATGGGACTATATAAGATTACCCTCACAAACAAGATTAGAATACTGAAAGTTGTGTAAGCATATGCCTCCTCTGCAAGTTTCTGACCGAACTGGGGTGTGATTCGAATGAAGCTCAGCTATAACTTCAATGCAGAGTGTGACGAATATGAAGATGAAAGAGAGTTTTGCAGAGACAATGAGAAGAGCCAAAGTGGAGAAGAAGCGACCTTCTAGGCAAGGGAAGAAGCCGAAAAGTTGCAGAAACTTGAGGAGAAAGAACACGGAAGCCCAAACGTAACTCCAAGAAGATGCAAGTGTATCTGATATCCTCGTCATTTTTAGTTCACGCCTAACTTTGGTGGTGCATCTATATATATATATAATTAAATAATTTTAGATAATTATAATAAATTAATAATTTAAATAATTTAAATTGTTTAAAAATTGAATCGAATGGTTATGTAAATATCATTTAATTAGTTATTTTAAACTAAAATTTAGTATGAAATTTAAATTTAAAAAAATTTAAAAAAATAGTAATTTTTTTTAAATTATAGGAAATCTTTTTTATTAATAAAAATTAATTATATAAATATTATTTAATTAATTTACGTGTATTAATTTTTTAAAAATAAAATAAAAATAAAAAACGATTTTGTCTGAAAATTTGAAAATTATTGATGATTTTTTTAAAAAATTCTTAAATTATAAGAAATCTCCTTTTCTTTCGGAACATCTGGACCAGTAATGGAACATGTGGATGAGGTGAGGGGACACAACATATGGAGCTTAAGGTCAGAACGGTCGATCCAAAGGAATATAAAAGGTCACCATCTCAACTTCTACCATCCTCCTAAGTCATTTAAAAATGTTCAGAATAATTACTTTATCTTTTTAATTTTTTGTGGTATAGATTTAAAAGAAAAAAATGATAACAGGTTGTATTTTTAGTAAATTAATTAAGATTTATTTGAGTTAAATTTGAAATTAAAATTAAAAAAATTCAATTCAATATAACAAATCATTTGAAACTTTTTGTTAGAATTTAAATTTCGGTTGAATTTAAAATTGGGTACAAATCGGGCGAGTCGAGTTAAGTCGATTTTTGGTTCATAATTCAGGTCGTGTTCATCTCTGCCCCTTAAATCCTCTGTCTTAACAATCTTAGCTCAATTTTATTCCAGTCTATCCTAACCATTTATTTACGTAAGACCTATATAAATAAATGACTAGGATAAAATAAGAGGATAGAGGATCAAGTTCCCCCTCTCAGACCATGGTCGTGTCCATCTCTGACAATGACCATGTGAAGATGGCGAAATTTGCCACTGGTTTGGATTTTGGCAGAAGAGAATGAGACGGTACAAAACTCTGTTTGGTGCCTGGTGAATGAGGCTGATCTTTATCCTCTTAGCCTGAGATAGACCTCCATTAACAAACCTCGGAGACTCAGCAACTTTCTATCGCTGCTAAAACAGTGTGATTGAATTACTTATTAGCTATTTTATAAGTTTATGGTTGATTATATCAACTGATTTAACCAACGGATAATATGAACTATTTGTTAAAGAAATTTGATAAAATTAACTACTTAATATTAATTATTGATATATAAAATAACCTATGAAGACATTATTTAAAAAAATATAAAACATAAATATTATATTTTTTAATATTTCATTAAATATTTTTATAATAATTTAGATTTAGATATTTAATTTTACAAAAATTAAGTTTATAATTTTAATAATAATAATAATCCAACATTAAATTCTATTAATATGAATGATGCAACAAGCTGTATCATATTAGTATTTTTTATATAATATATATAAAAATCATTATTTAATAAATAAAAATATCTATAATTATAGCATAGTACAAGTATGATATATAGTAGTTATATACTAAAAATATTAATTTGATGTGACTCTTTATGTTAAAAAACTTAATATTATGATATTTTTAAATGTAAACTAATATTATAAATTAAATAAAGATTAAAAAGTTTAATTAACTCCTTTATTATATTTTTTCAAACTTCATGACATAATTTTACGATAAACAAACCAACTTTGAAAACAATTCGAGTAAAAGTAGAGAGTAAAGAAGAAGATAATATTGTCATTAGACAAGTAGCTAACTCTAATAGTACCTCTTATGAAACTTTTAGAAATCAACTTATTGGTGTTAAATAAGCTAACTAATAATACATTCACTAAACACATCAATAATTTTTTAAAATGGTCAAAAAGCTAAAAAACAGCTGAAAAGCTGTTTGCTAAATACCTCCATGGTAAACTCCAGTGTTTACTGAGTTTTATAATTATTATAATTAAAGATATTAATAATTCAGTTATACTTAATTCTTTTTAATTTAAATATAACTTGTCGTTTTAATTTTAATTAAGATTGGATTTGAATTATTTCCGCAATTCTTATTATTGCTAATATTGTCTTAATTATCTTTATATAATATAAATTAATTATTATAATTAAATATATCAATAGGTGAGCTAGAATTGCTGGAACCCCTCCCCGGGCGGGCCCACGGGCCCGACGTCCTATGTGA
Source organism: Erythroxylum echinodendron (assembly GCA_027575705.1). Taxonomy (NCBI): domain Eukaryota; kingdom Viridiplantae; phylum Streptophyta; class Magnoliopsida; order Malpighiales; family Erythroxylaceae; genus Erythroxylum; species Erythroxylum echinodendron. Next base: position 28 of record JANZXR010001991.1, on the reverse strand, counting down.
CATCTGGACCCGTGGCCCACGGGGGAGG
>JANZXR010001873.1:0-17310 GCA_027575705.1 Erythroxylum echinodendron | reverse complement strand
TCCTCTATATCAAACACCATACACATATATCACAATTTGCAAAATTATATGCACATGTATGAAATGAATTATGTACAATGCATGTTCATGAAAACCTCAGGTATCTTCCCATCAATTTCATCAAAAAATCATTTTCATATCAAAATTCATCTAAGTACAATTTATACTTAAGTTTATGCCTCACTAAGATCATTAAAATCTTAATTCATTTCTCATTGAATCACTTCCGATTTTTCCAAGTCACACTTTCTGTTCTACTGTTCACATTCAATTAGAAAGTGAAACTGATGTAATTTGGTCATAATATCTTCTAGAAAAGTGTTCCTATATGTCTTATCTTTCAATTGACACCAAAATAACTCAATTTGGTTCAGAAATTTGGAAGATATACCTCCAACATTATCAGATTGTTCACAATCAAAACAGTGTATTACATACGAATTCCATCCAGAAATTCAATATCTTAGAGAAATAATAAAATTTGACTTCTTAATAAAATTTGTAAGCCTATATCTCTAGTTTACTCCAAATTAAAAATTGTCTCATTTGGAATCCTATAGATCCAAATATAATCAAAATACCGAAGGGTGTTCAGGAAGAAAATCCTATTTCACTGTTCCAACAGATTCCAAATTTTGATTTGATCATTATTTCTCAATTCAATTCAGAATGCTACAAAAGTTTGTGGAGGGATAGAAAACTGTGTTAGTAATATATTGGTTTAAGAATTAGATCATTTGGAGATCTAGAGAAGAAGTTATGGTCAAAAGAAGGAAAGTTGTTCAGGGTGAGTCAACCCCTTTGGTCAAACCAACAAAGTCACCATACTTTACTTCATCATCTCCACCGACATCTCAACCTCAAACCTCCATAACTTTTGATCCAGAACTCCACAATTTACAAACTTTATATCAATGGAAAACTTAAAGAAATATATATAACTTCAATGAAGACAACTTTTTGAAAAACTCTCTATACTAGTACAGAAAACTCATGGAAGTTTCAGATCAAAAAATTTTTTTTTTAACTCTTTACTTACAACATTCAATTCCTCATGCTTAATCTGTCATTTCTAGTTCAATGCTCTTAATTTAGCCATTATTCTAACTCCCTTTCAACTTAACATCATCCATAACCAATTATATCCCATGATTGATCATAAACACTAATAACAGAACATACACATATATACACATTCATCATCAATTTTCTGCAGATATTCAACTTCATTTTCACTTTCATTTCACTTCTAACTATCACCTAGATCCTTCACATTTCACGAAACCAAATTAATCCCTCTCTTTATCTTTATAATTATTTTACGTAATCACAAAAACACCCAAAAAGATTCACATTAATCCATAAAAAAAAAACAAAAACCTAAGATATATCCAGTTTTTCTGCACTTTTTTTTCTTCACCCAATACTGAACTTCAAGTCAAAATTAGAAACTCTTAATGACAGAATTTGAATATGATATCTTCATAAAAAATGTAGCACTATGTCTTTATTTTAATGTAAACTAAAGATCATATCATTTGGATAATTACAGAACAAGTTATGGCTAAAACACTAAAGCATATGCAGTGAACATCATCTTCAAGTTTTTCCCGATTTCACACCCACGACACACACATAAAAACTCACATAATCAAGTCATCAATCTTAATGTACTCATCCTTCTAGCTTCATTTAACCATGCCCATGATATTTAAGACATAACTTACTTGATTTCTCTTTAAAATCTTCAAAATCTTAGTCAACCCTAACTCCTAAGAATTCACATGAAGATGGATTAGGGTGGGTTTTCTTGTAATAAATGAAAGAAACAATAAGATGGAAGTAACAATTGAAGGATGAAAGAGCTAGGTTCAAAGTTAATGAAAGTTAGCAACAAAACTCATAAAGAAGACAAAGAAGCTTGAAGAAAATGAGAAGATCACGTAGAAGAGAAGAAAATGAAGAAGAAAAGCAACTGAAAGACAATTTTTAAAGTGGTCTTTCAATTAAAATGGTGGAGTTTCGTGAGTGGGGAGAGGAGTGGTAAGTGGTGGTGACACGTGTCACTGCCACTTGTCACTTTCCTATGGTCCTAATTGGATATCTTTTAAAACTAGTTCATTCGACTCTAATTTCTACTCCAATTGTCTCTAAATTTCAATAACATATGTCATTAAATCCTAAAGTCATTAGTAAAAATTTTCACTTCCATTTGATTCTTAATTCTACTGCTAGTTGTCAATTATCTTGTCACTTGCCATTTTTCCTAGTCCAAATTTTACCCAAATTTTCAGAAATTGTCTAAAAATCTCCAAAAATTCTAAATCACTAAATACACTCTTCAAATCAAATTTTCAACATATAAAAACCACAATTCTCCGCAAAATTACATTCACAATTCAATTATAAACCAATTATACCTGAAATATCTATAAACGCATGCACAATTATTTTCATGTGCAAAAATTCAATATTTATGAATATGAGCATATCATATAATGCATGAGCATAAAAAATGCATTTCTAAGCTCTCATTAATCACTCATATTTACTATTCTTACCTCCCAAAGGTAACAGGATGTTACAACCCACCTTTACTTAAAAATATCCACATTAACTTTTGCTGGGTCCCATTTCAAAAAATTAAAAAAATTCCACATCAATAAAAGTTTTGTAGCATCAGCAGATAACTGACGGTGGCATAACACCGTCAATGGTCTAATAAACACAAACACACACAAGAGGGGGCGAATTGTGTGTGATTTAAAAATTTTTTGCAGACTGCTTTCAATTCGAATAAAGGCATGTGCCTATTAAAAATTAAAGACAATAAAAGCCTGTCAAATAATAGTAGCCTATTAAACAATATGAGCCTGCTAAAGAATAAGACTAGTTAAAAACAATTTTAAAATAGAAAGCACATGTTGAAATAAAAGGAACCTTTAGCAAGTTATAAACATAAGGAACCTATTTTAGAATAGAAGGAGCCTCTTGCTAAAATAAACATATTCACAATATAATGTGGAAGTATAAAAGTTAAGAGAAAAGAAAGAAGGACTTGGTCAATTTATATTGGTTTGATTTACAACCAAGGCTATGTCCAGTCCACAAGTATCTAACTTGAGTGCTTCACTATGAAAATCCAAGTAGTAATTTGACGAGCCTCTCCAAGCTCACAAGTTAATATTTTTCAAGGTTCTTCAACCTTCCAAATTAGTAATATTTAGCTAGCTTCTAGGAGCTCTCAATGGAAAATAAAGTTTGCTTGATATGCACTGATCTCTCTCAAGAATATTTTCACTTTCTAAAGAACAAGAGATTTTTCAATGATTTCACTTTTAAAAGAATTTATGTTATAGCTGTATTTCGAAAGTCTAATCTACGTTCACAAAATCAGTTGCTCTTCTTTAAGTAGGCTTTTCTTTCAACTAGTCATTACTTCACTTGCATCCTTAGTCAATTGGATGGATTTAATTCCGAATAACTTTGATGTTATCTTTACCAAAAATCTTCCACTAATCATATGGCTGATATATGACCTTCATAATAAGTAGGATCCTTTCAGCATAAGTTCATAAAGAAGGTTCTTGCAAGAAGAAAACCAATTATTCCATAATTTTATTTCCTTTTAGGACTTATACTGTTGTTTAGATATAAGGAAATAAATCCAATTTAAATTTTGAAATATTATACGGTTATCATTAAAATTGTTAAATATGAATCTTGAGCTAACAATCTCCACTTTTTGATGATGACAAGCAATAATAGATTTATTTTTCAAAATTTAAAAAGATTATGGATGATTTCGAAAGATACCTGAGACATTCATATGTTCTAACATAATTAGAAGGAGCCTGTCTCTTAATAAAGGAGCCTATCAATTATGTATCACATATTTTCACAGCAAAATCAACCACAGATATATCCAAGGTAGCATTGAGAAATCATATTATATATATGCAAAAAAAAATATGTCCACATAAGCTCTCCCCTTTGTCATTATCAAAAACACAAAAATAAAGAAATGGGGAGGAAGTCAACAATAATATCATTGATATGCAAGATAATATCATAAATATGAATGATCCATGCAAAAAGTAACAAAGTTAATGAAGTGATTTAGAGATTTTTCTTAGCAGAATCTACATGTCAAAAACCCGATTTTACATACTTTCTATTTATTCCTGCATTTATTCTTGATTTTTTTAAATTTCTTCAATTATTGTTGGATACTTGCGTTATTTTCATCTTAAGGAGGAACATTAGTTCATTGATCTGGAGCAGAGCCTAAGATTTTTGCTTCTCTTTTAGATTTATTGTCTACCCAAACATTGTTTACAATTTATATCCAAATTGGTATGGAATAGAAGGGTCAAACTTAGTCGGTTTATACCGACTCAAATTTGCAAAAGTTACTCCATAATGGTGGAAAATCTTGGTGGGTAACATTCCATATGGTAGACAACTGGTGGTATTCTTATGATTCCCTTTATCTGTCATAAAAGATCATTGTGGGGAGATTCATTATGTTTCCTTTCAACAGATTATACAATACATAAGTATCTAGAAAACTACACCTTTCAACAGAACTACTCCTTATGAAAATAGAAGTAGCTGATAATGATGTAAGGCATTGTGGCAGTAAGTTAGATTGCCTACTCCAAGGTCTCCCATCTTGTGTATTTTTAGCATTAAAATAGATTGATTTAACAACTTCTCCCAAATCCAGATTATTGACAACCCATTTATGACAAGGAAAATCAATTCTTCTTATAAAAGCGACATCTAGTATTTCTCTTAAAATCTCTTCAGTAATAAGAATTTCACTTTCGCACATCCATGAGACTATGACTAGCTTTCTATCAATTACTGTCTTTCTCATGTGTGTGTAAAATGCCTGACTAGCTCATCACACACTGTCTCATCTAATTTTAGGAATTTTTCCCAACCGATCGCAACAATTTAAGGAGAGATAGGTATATCTATGTTATCAAACATCATAGAAGGCAAGTCTCTCCCAGCAACTGCCTTTCTTTTCTTCTGTTGCATTTTATAGCTAACTTCAACTTCCATTGATTGAAACATTTTTTGTGGTATTAATTTCTTTCCATTTTGTGCAGCTATGTTTAGGAATCATCTTTTCATGAAATAACTATTTTCTAGTAGTTTCTTTGGTCATAAGTACGTTTCCTTTCTTTATTGCTTCCCTTTTTCTTTTTCTGGACTCTTTTTCTTGTTACTTTTTAGCATCAATGGTCACTTTTTGTTCAGATAGTCTCATAACTTCCTTTTCAAGACTTCTTTAGTTTGTGGTTGTTTGATCACTTGGGAAGGTTATTCATCTGAATCATCATCGTTTATAACCCAATGTTCTTTTCATGCTTAAGGCTTATAAAAGATAACTTTAGTAATATAAGTAGAAGTTGGGGTTTTCTTTTGTCCTCTGGTTCATGCCATTGAAGATGAGTTCGGTCAAGTTTGAGAGAGAAATCAAAAGTTAATAAGGATTTAGAGATTTAGGGTGCAGAAAGAATAAGCAGTGCTTCTGAGAAAAAATATGATGAGTAGAAGAGAGAGATCTATTTCTAGTATATTTAAGTGATTCTTGAGCATTGATTTCGTATGAAGATGAATGGTTATACACTAATACAGGAAGTGTGATTGTATGTGCATCTTCTATTAAAACCGCACAGCCATTTATCAGAGCTGTGTGTGTGTTTTTAAAAGCTAAAATGACGCTATGAATCATTTCCTTTTAGGACACGTGTACCCTGCTCTGTTAAAGCAAGAGGAGCCTTCTAAAATTAGAAGGAGCCTACTAAACTTAGAGAGAGTTCTTAAAGAGACAAAATAGAAGGAGCTTATGCAATGATAAGTAGTAGAGAAAATTCATTCAGAAATATTATCAGTTTGCACATACCAAGCTCTTTTCTTAACATACAAAGTCTATCTTCAGAGAATGGTTTGGCGAAAATGTCAGCTCCTTGATTTTCGATATCAACATGCAAAAGATCAATGGTTCTTTCTAAAACATGATATCTAAGAAAATGATGTTTGACTTTTATATGCTTAGTCCTAGAGTGATGCACAGGATTTTTAGAAAGATTAATAGCATTGGTATTATCATATAATATAGAAATATGAGAAACGTTTAGAGAAAAATCTTGTAGTTAATGCTTCATCTATAAGATTTGAGCACAACAACTGGCAGCTACTATGTATTTAGCTTCAATCATCGAAAGCACTGTGCAATTTTGCTTCTTGAAGGACCAAGATACTAAACTTCCTCAAAGAAATTGTCAGTGACCACTTGTGCTTTTTTGTTCGACTTTATCACCTGTATAATCTACATCACAATAGTCCACTATATCAAATGAATTAATTTTTTGATATACTATAGTCCAAAATCCATAGTTCTGTAGAGATATTGAAAGTTTCTTTTGAGTTCTTGAAGATAACTTTCTTTAGGATTTAATTGAAAGTGTGCACAAAGACGCACACTAAGCATAATGTCTGGTCTTGAGCTTGTAAGATATAGTAGTGATCTAGTCTTTCCTCCGTGCTTTGTCTTATCCATAGCTTTGCCTTCTTTGTCTTTATCAAGTTTAGTTCCAGTGTATATAGGAGTACTTATTGGTTTGGCATTCACAAAGTGATATTTCTTGATGAGTTCCTTTATGTATTTATCTTGCTAATAAAGATTCTTTTTTCTGTTTGTATGATTTGTAATATGAGAAAGAATGATAATTCATCCATTATGCTCATTTCAAACTTCCCCTGCATTAATGCTAAAAATTTTTCAAAAAAGGATAGTTTAGTAGCACTAAATATTATATCATCAACATATATTTGCACTAAGAGTACATCATTTTCCTTTATCTTAATAAATAAGGTCTTATTAACCTTTCCCCTTTCAAAGTTATTCTTAAACAGAAGTACCTAACCTTTCATACCATGCTTAAGGAGCCTACTTTAAGCCATACAAAGCTTTAACTTCATCACATAATTCATATAGTTTTCATCTTCAAAACCAGGAGTTTGCTTAACAAATACTTCTTTGTTAATGTAACCATTTAAGAAGCATTTTTAACATCCATTTGGAACAACTTGAAATTTCTATAGCATGTAAAGGTGAGTAAGATCCTAATTGATTCCAATCTAGCAAACTGATCATAAGTTTCATCAAAATCAATACTTGCCTATTGATTGTAACCTTGAGCTACAAGTCTAGCTTTATTTCTTACCATCTTATCATTTTCGTCAAGTTTGTTTCGAAAACCCCATCAAGTCCCAATAATTGACTTGTTTTGAGGATGAGGTACTAGATTCGAAACTTTGTTTTTATCAAACTGATTCAGTTCGTCTTTCATGGTTGAAACCTAATTTTTGTCAATAAGGGCCTCTTCAACGATCTTTGGTTCTATTTATGAGATGAGAGCAACAAAGTTATTGTTGATCAATGATCTTGTTATTAAACTTTCAGGGCGTCTGTCAAAATGTATTGATGTATGTCTTGGCCTCTTCATTCTCTCGGTGTTTTTCGATGCATAGGCTCCTGCTGAGATGAAGGATCCTGCTCTGTTCTAGCTTCAAAGGGACCTTCTTGATCTTATGATTCTGAAGGTGTTGTAGTTAAAGTCTCCGATGTATTTTTAGGAGCTAGGGGGTGCTCTTCATCATCTGAATCAACTGATATTGTCAACGGCAGTGCTTTATCGAAAACCACATATATTAATTCTTCTATTTTCCTTGTTCTTTTATTATAAACTTTAAATTCTTTACTTGCATTACTATATCCCAGAAAAATAGCTTCATCTGACCTCACATTAAACTTTCCGAGGTTGTCTTTTCTATTGTTTAGAACGAAAAAAACTTGCAGCCAAAAGCTTGAAAGAAAGCAACATTTGATTTTCTTCCTTTCCACAGCTCATAGGGGGTCTTCTTCAAAATAGGTCTTATGAGACATCTGGTGAGTATATGACATGTTATGGACACAACTTCTGCCAAATATCCATGAGGTAGTCTGCTTTCACATAGCATGGTCCTGGCCATATCAACCAAAGTTCTGTTCTTTATCTTTACAACTCCATTTTACTGAAGTGTCCTTGACAAGAGAAGTTGTGAGTTATATCATTGCTATCACAGAATTCTTCAAACTTTCTGTTATCAAATTCTCCTCCATGATCACTTTGAATTGAAGTAATGCAGAATCCTTTTTCGATCTAAATTTTTCTGCAAAACTTCAAAAGCAGCATCTTATTTGATAAAAAGTAAACCCATATAAATCTAAAATAATCATCTACTAAAACAAAATCGTAATGTTTACCACCAAAACTTTGAGTCCTAGTAGGACCAAATAAATCCATGTGTACAAGTTCAAATGGTTGGCTGGTAGCCACAACATTTTTAGGAGGAAAGCTGCTTCTAACTTGTTTACTTTTAAACAAGCCTTATAAACTTGATTGCTTTTGAACTTTAAAGTAGGTAGTCCTCTTACTAACTTATTTTTGGACAATTTTGATAGAACGCTTATACTGGCATGTCCAAATCTCCTGTGCCAGATAAACAAACCCTTTTCTAGAGGGACAAAACACAACATTTTGTAAGGACATATCTTCCAGTTGAGCACAATATATATTCTAATTTCTAGGATAATAAACACAATATTATCATTATAAATATCAAAATTTTCACAATGAGGTAAATATAAAATGAATTTGTAACCCTTATCACATAGCTAACTCACACTCAACAGGTTATATTTCAAACTATCAATAAAGAGAATTTTATCAATAGAGGTAGAGTCAAAACTACCAATTTTACCAAATTTGGTGACATTTTCTTTATTTTTGCCTACAACATTACCTCTATCTTTTCTTTCAATGTAGTTTAAATTTGATATTTTACTTTTCATGTTTCTTGAACTACTACTATGAACTATCCATTGATTTTCTCTTGTCTCTGTTTTGAATCGTCTCCTGAATCAGCCATAAAGTAGACGTTGTTAACTTCCTTAGGTTTATCTTCTTCAAAGCTTTCAAAATCCTTATTAGACCAAGTTGTAGTCATAGCTTGCTTTCTAGGTTTCCTATTCTTTGTTTTATCTTTTTGAAGGAGAGGACATGCAGGTCTAATGTTCCTGAGCTTCCAGCAATGATAGCATATGATTTGTGTATTACTACTACTGTTGTTGCCTTTTGATAAAGGCCTGTTGTTTCCAACCTTCTTATTTTCTTCTCTTTTCTTTGTTAACTTCTTTTTATAGAAGCGTGCATATTTTTTGACTATGAAGTTAAATTCATTATCTCCATCGATCTATAACTCAGTGTGGCTTTCATCGCCATTTGATTTGTCAGTTGCTTTTAGTATCATTCCTTTTCTATAGGAGATCCTTCATCTCACCTAAACTCAATTTCATGGATCATCAAATTTCCTTATAACCAGTAGAGTGAGATAGTGTCTAGATCCTTTTTCGTTTCAAGAGCTATCACTTTAGGGCTCCATTCCTTTGGTAGTGAGCTTAGAATCTTTATTACGAGCTCGTCATTAGGATATATTTTTGCTAGATTGTTTAAGGCGGTGATGATGTTGTTGAAGCGTCTATAGAATTCGTTTATGGTCACTCCTTGTTTCATGCCAATAGTTTTGTATTGATGTACTAAAAGCTTATTTTATGTTTCTTTACCTTATTCGTCCCTTCAAAGGTAACTTGAAGTTTGTCCCACATTTCTTTTGTTGTAAAATAGTATGATATCTTTTCGTATTTTTTTGGAGACAATGTATATATTAGGTGATGTTTTGCCTTGGCATTTAGTTCTGCATTTCTCCTGTCAGCATCAGTCCATACTTTTATGTTATTGGAAGTGGGAATTATAACTCCAACTTTGATGTCTTGCCATACTTTGATATCTACAGATTGAAGATATATTATCATTCTCTCTTTCCAGTAAGAGTGGTTGTTTCTAAGGAGGCTTTGAGACAAATTGTCCTTCAAGACTTCTCATATTCTTTGTCGTGATCTATCATGTGCTGTTAAAGGCAAAAATCTGAAACCTTGCTCTGATAATGAATGATAAAAAAAAAACACACACAAGAGGGGGTGAATTGTGAGTGACTTAAAAATTTTTCACAAATTGCTTTCAATTCAGATAAAGACAAGTGCGTGTTAAAAATTAAAAACAATAGGTGCCTGTTAGAAGATAGTACCTATTAAATGACAGGAGCCTTCTAATGAATAAGGCCAGTTAAAAACAATTTTAAAATAGAAGGCACCTGTTAAAATAAAAGGAAGCAAGTTATAAATAGAATGAACTTATTTTAGAATAGAAGGAGCCTCTTGCTGAAATAAACACACACACACGCACATGCACACACACACACACACACACACACACATACACACACACACACACACACACACACACACACACACACACACACACACACACACACACACACACACACACACACACAAACACACACACACACACACACACACACACACACACACACACAGGCACGCACGTACGCACGCACACACGCACACACGTACGCACGCACACATACACAGACATACACACACACACACACACACAATATAATGCAAAAATATAAAAGTTAAGAGAAAAGAGAAAAGGATGTAGTCGATTCATACTGGTTCGGCTTACAACCCAAACCTATGTCCAATCCTTAAGTATCAAACTTAAGTGTTTCTTTATGAAAATCCAAGTAGTAATTTGACGTGTCACTCCAAGCTCACAAGTTAATATTTTTCAAGGTTTCCAAACCTTCCAAACTGGTATTATTTAAATAGCCTCTACAAGCTCTCAATAGAAAATGAAGTTTGCTCAATATAATCTACTCTCATCTCTCTAAAAAATATTTTCACTTTCTAAAGAACAAGAGATTTTTCAATGATATCACTTTCAAAAGAATTTATGTTATAGTTGTATTTTGAAAGTCTGATCTGTCTTCGTAAAAGCAGTTTCTCTTTCTTAAGTAGGCTTTTCTTTCAAATAACCGTTAATTCACTTGTATCCTTAATCAACTGGATGGAATTAATTTCGAATAACTTCGATGTCATCTTTACCAAAAATATTCTAGTAATTACGCAACTGATATATGACCTTCATAATAAGTAGGATCCTTTTAGCGTGAGTTCATAAAGACGATTCCTGTAAGAAGGAAAGCAATTATTCCATGATTTTATTTCCTTTTAAGAATTATACCCTTGTTTATATATAAGCAAATAAATCCAATTTGAATTTTGAAATATTATAAGGTTACCTCAAAATCGTTAAATATGAACTTAAGCTAACATGATCAGGGTTCAATTTGAACATTTAACGTTAGGATTCATTTTGAATATTTTGTAAACATTAGGGTTTATTTTGAACACTGTAAAATGTTTAGGTCTATTTTGCACACCAGTGTAAACGTTAAGGTTTATTTACTCTTTTAGTCATTTAAATACGTTAAAACATTAAGATTTAACTTATATTTTAATGAAAATCAATAAGTCTATTTGGCCTTTCTGTGAAAGTTAAGGAAACGTTTTTTAGGTCGTTAAAGTGGTATGGAAATCATCCATTGAAGTATTGAATTTTAGTTTATATAATTTTAAAAGTTTTGTATTATTACCAATTACTTGAAATCATAACTTAATATGAATTCATGATTTATTTGTGAACATATAACTACTGAAATCAATACATACTAAAAATGTGCATGTAATAAACATGCATTTTATTTAATTTAAATTTGCTATTTCATATTATTTAACTTTCAAGTCTTATCAATATATATCAAAAAATAATAAATATATTTTTTATGTTAAAAATTTTAATAACTTTTAAGTTGTATTAATTAATTTTGGAATAATCGAGCATTTGAATTTTAGGAAGGGAATTATTTAAACTAGATAAATTTTGATTTTTTGCATACTTTGAATATTTACAAATATACCAAAAAAAGAAAAATTAAAATTCCCATAAAAAACTAAATAAAAGCCTATGAAATGTGCTTTTAAGTTTTAAAGTGAGTCTACATTTCTTTTCCTTCTTATCTCCTTATTCAACATACTACTCTTCACCAAACTCATAGATACAATACCCTAAAGGGCCAAATTAGTAACAGAAACTTCAAAAATCTCCTAACTATCAAAAAGAGTATAATACCTGTACTTTATCTTTGAAATTGATCCTTGTAAATCTAGTTGATTTATAATACCCTACATCTTATTCAAATGATTAATCTTCAAAATTGATCTTTAGAAGCCAGTTGATTTATAATACCCTACAACTTACTCAAATGATCAGTAACAAGAAGGTCATCTTTCACTTCAAGTTCATAAGCTTCTTTATCCAATACAATTTATTTCTTCATATCTTTTGAGCGTATAATTCATCTAGTTTTCTTCAAAGTACATATGCATTATTCTCACCTGAGTTATGATTGTTAAACATTATCATCTATCTATTGTCTAATATAGCCATAAACTTACCTATCTAACAACTTCCAGCCATCATTTTTATCTTTATGTTGTTTTGATTAACATAAAATAGGAACATGGCAAGTTTTACAATAAAGGAGATGCTCCTTATTCTCTTTTCATATATGATAATTGCCACTATTAAGGCTAATCATTCTACTACTATTAACCTTCATCTTTACAAAGACAAGTCACACAGCTAGTCTCTAATAGCACTTGTTGGAAAAAAATAATAGTAGGCTTTATTGTACACATAATAGCAGAATTAATAAATAACATAAGAAACCTTTTCCCGAGCAAGGTTAAACAAAAATAATTGAATAAATAAAAAATCACAGTAGTAAATGAAGCACGATACACCATGCTTATATATGGAAAATCCTTTAATAGAATAATAACCTAGTAAAAATCCCATTGATACATCGGGTCTGATGAGGTCTAGTAGTATATAGTCTTATTCCTAACTAGTGGAGAGATTGTTTCCGAAATGGAAAATTCTTCAATACAAAGGGAAAAACTATGTGAATTAAGTCCACTCAAAAGCTCTACTAATCATCAAGAAAAACTACACTGAATCTTTCTTATATACAAAACAAGCTGAAATACATCAATACACACCAAGAATGACATATTCTTGAACTAAAACATAATCATATCAATCATCCACACTGGTGGAAACTAAGCAAAGAAAAGAAAAAAAATAAAAACTCACTAAAATTTATGCTTAACAAGAGTTAAACAAAAAAAAACTCAGAGGCTCCCAAAAAACAATCTAACTATTCAAAAATTGGGTAAATGATTCTTCAAAGTGCCTGCAAAATTCCACGTTTAAAATTAGCCTTATACTTCTATTAAATGACCAAAGTAACCTCTAAGATGACAATCTTTAACAAATATGCTATCACTTAAAAAGATGAGCTTTAATTTAATGGGTTTATTGTCAACATCTACTAAGGCCATAAACTGATCATCCAAGAGGGCTAAAAATAATTAAATTGTCCTCTATATAGGAGAGAAACTCATCTAACACTATTAAGAAATCCAAAAAAAAATGGATTCGAGTATCTAATCACCTTTAGATGATCATAACTTAAATATACGAGATGTAGTTCTTCGTTCCTTGCAGGTACCTCTGTACTTTCTTTACAGGTTTCCAATGAATAATTCTATAGTAACTTTGATATTTATCTAACATTCAAACCATAAAAATAATATCCAAACTTATACAAGATTATAAATATATTAAACTGCCTACAACCAAAGGATAAGGAATCAATTCTATTTCTTTTTATTTTATATTGTTCTTTAAAATTTGCATTAGATTAAATTTGTCCCTTTTTTGAATGAGAAAAATTCTTGTTGAAGAATTATCTATATTAAACCTCTCTAAAATTCTTTTGACATAACGTTTCTAAGATAGTCCTAATAAGCCTTGTGATTTATCACAAAAAAATTCAATTCATATCACATAAGATCTCTATCCCATATCTTTCATTTCAAAATTCTTAGAGAGAAAATCTTTTTTCCTCATATGACATACTTAAATCATTAGTAGAAAGTAAGATATGATCAATATATAGAACTAAGAAAACAAACTTATTCTCACTGATCTTTTAATATCTATACTAATTAACAATGTTATCCTTAAAACTAAAAGACATAATAGTATCATTGAAATTAAGAGACCATTATCAGGAAGCTTATCTAAGTTAATATATTGACTTTTTAACACATTATTTGACTTTTTTATTGAGAATATTTTGATTGGTTTATAAATACTTCCTCTTTATGATCCTCATCAAGAAAGGTTATTTTCACATCCATTTGGTGTAATTTTAAATCATATTAAGCCACTAATACCATTATATTCCTTTACACGTCTTTCTTTGAACTAAGTGAAAATTTCTCTTTATAATCAATACCTTCTTTTTAAGTATAAACCTTAGCAACAAGTCTGATCTTATATAATTCAACACTGCCATTTAGATTTCATTTGGTTTTAAAAACTCATTTATACCTAACTCATTTAGAATCTTATGGAAATTCAAGAAGATAATGCTACATTTTAGGTTTACTTTGAATTTGTTACATTTAGATTCTTGATTGTAAAAGAAACAAGAAATAAGGATATAATTGGTGGATTACATTGTAGCTTCTAAAATTTGTTAGCTTGTGATTTGTACTAGCAACAATGATGATTGATATATACCTTTTCTATTAACTAATTGATTTTGAAATATGATAAGAAATGATATCTTTTAAGTAATATCTTGATTGGTAGACGACACCCTAATGAAGTTAGTCTATGCTTATATTTGAAGTTATCTTAACTGTATGAATGTTGTTTCATATTAAGCTTTATAATGTTATTATAACCATTATTTCATCTTATGGACTTTAGGTTTTGTGTTTTATTTTTTGCAATAAACCTATTAATATGCTTATTATTAGTTATTTTCAAGTGTCTATCCATCAAATAGAAAGATATATACATATAAAAGAATATATACTAGTTGTTGTCATTATAAAAGTCACAAATAGGATTGCTATTGTTTTTTAATTTTCAGACCTGATCGAGCGTAATTTGATTTTATTTGGTTCGATTCAATTTCTAGCTTGACAAAGTTCGATCAAACTTGAGATCAAGCTATAAGCTTTAGGTTCAATTAGGACTCAGGCTGAACCCATATAAAAAAAATTTTGAATCACATTTGTGTCACAAATGACTTATGGCCTAAACTTGACCTATTTCTAGCCCTAATGTCATACAATTGGAAATATCCACCCAACAACATATTCCTTTTTTGTTTATTTTTACTATATTAATATTATGACAATTTTTGTTCATCAACAAGGATTTTTACATACTTTAAAAAAAGGAAATTGCTCTTATAGTAGCCATATTGAGAAATCAACTGTGAACAAATCATGAATACAATAGAATAATATTTTTTTTAATAATTTTCCAGTTCAAGTATCTTCAATCGAATAACTTGAAAGACATAAACAATAAATAAAAGGGTTAAAATATACCCAAATTAGAATCTTTTATAATTTTTCTTCTCTAACTATCAACCACAAGTTATTCATATGTCCAACCTCTAACAACATCTACAAAGTAGAGGACAAGAACTTAAATACTTTAAAAGAAAAGGACATGAGTGTTAGCTCCTTTATATCTTTTTTCTTATTTATAAAAAAAAAGACTAGGTTTCTTTCCCATTTAAATTAAACTTATAAATGTAATTGAAGTCTAAGTCAATTATAATTATAGTTTAATCTTATTAAAATCAAATATCTAATGTTTAATCTTTGAAGTTTCTTAACCTTCAAAATCAAGTTCAACTTAATCTAAATTAATTTTTCTCTTTAAAACTAATCTTCATATGTGACCCTTTAGGTTTCTAATATGTTGGCAATGAATTTAATTTTAATTTTAGTTCATACCTAGAATTGTATAAATTAAATTTTCTTTTAATTTATATTTAATTATCTAATTAAACAATTTATAATCATAAGATCAAGATTGTTATTTAGAAACATGTCATAATCACCAAAATATTAGGAATGTCAAAGTGGTTTAGCTTAACATATCCATACATGGTTAGAAAGTATAATTTAATCTTTTTATTATCCAATCTTCTAATTAGACATAGAATATAAAATTAGTGTCTACTCTATTTAATTCCAATAATATTTGTTCTTACTAATTAATAATTGATTTAAAATTGATAATTGAAAAACTCTGTTTCAAATGTCAATTCACTTTAGCTAAAGATTTCCTTGAATTACCACTAGTTACAAATAATGAAATATTCTCTATAATTACTTTAGAGTAATAAATCATTTATTCACTTACTCAACTATCTCCATGTAGATTATATTATATTCAAGTATTACTAACTGAGTTACCCTAAGTAGAATAGATCATAAATAGTATCAGAGCATAATAATTTTCACACAAGATACCTTGATAATCTCAAATGTAAGCATCAATAAATTCATCCTAATTAAAAAGTCCACAGAAAAACAAGTAATATTTCGTTTGGATTCTTTGTAATCCAGCCAGTTCATTAAGCTTTTACTTTAATATGTGCCTATATTTATTTAACTATTTTCATACCCTAATTTATGATATTAATTACTTTCTTTATAAGAATGAAATATAATATATGCTAGTTTTATTGTTCCATCAATATCATGACTTGATGAAAGTATAACTAGGAACAATTTAGAAATAATACATAAATGTAAATTGAATTTTATAAGTATGATCTTATTATAATTTCAAGTACATTGTAATTATTTTAGAGATTTTACGTTAGTAGTAAAACATCAAATATAATTAACAAAATACATAAAGTTAAAAATGCCTCTGTTAATTATAATAATAACATCAAATATTAAATTGCATCTTATTGGCTATAAAAGTATAAACTGGTAATCTTTCACTTGCAAAAGAGTTAATACCTATATATCTAATACTAGTGTTTTAAAAATTGGACTGGATCGACTAGTTGGACCGAAATAAATACGAACCAGATTGGCTTTCGGTCTGATTTGTATTATATAACCTTTATCATAAAAAATTAGTCGATTAATTAAAAAACTGGATGGTTTCTAAGAAAATTGGTCTATTTTTTTTAGCAAACAGGTTAAAATAATAACCCACCCATTTTTGAACATGTTGGACCTACAATCTTTTTAAGAATGTGGCACGATGGCCATACGATCCGTCGAGTTATCATGAATCATCAGAGCAACGAGCAGAGCCCGCGTCGACCTTTTATCTAATAAATGCATCCCTTCCAGAAGTCGGG
>JANZXR010001802.1:0-17317 GCA_027575705.1 Erythroxylum echinodendron | reverse complement strand
ATCAACAAAGCACAATTAAGCGAACAATTCAGATATATCCCAAAGTGACTAAACATCGGTATACAAGATATATAATTACATATGCTACTTGGTAATTCTTCTCAACTAGGTGCAAATGTCGGGGCTTGAAAGAACAAGTCACAGGTTAAAATGGGTATGTTAAAACAAAGAAAAGGTCTAGGCTGAAAAGGGTTGAACTAGGGTATAAAATTTTTGGTTTGGATTTTGAAAGAAAATGGATAGCAAAGGGGTTGTACAAACAATGCCTTAGCTTCATTCCAATGTACTAAATGTGGTTTTGAACAGAACTTATGTCAATTTCTAGCAGGGGATAAATGTGTGCACCCTCTGAAAGAAAACTAGAGTGCGTGTAAGGTTGGACTCTCTATCCTGTATCTCAAAAATCTCACAATGTGTTTAGTGTGGATGTATGCATATTACTCTCTAAAGTGCAAGCAACTGAAGTAGTCTGTTTAATTCCAGTACACACACTAACTCAAGTCATGATAAGACAGGATCAAGAAAAGATCGATTAGGCCAAAGTATCTAATAATTCAAGTTTCCTGAACAAGAAGGCAAGATTGTCTATAAAAACATGTTTAAAAGCAGTTAAATTCAGTTTTTACAGAATGGGGATTTCCAAAACATGTCACATGATGCATATATGCACAAATTATCCTAAAACAGTAATAAATATGACATTAAAAATAAAAATTGTAAAACAGCAAATTCTAGCAAAACAATTAAATAATAAACATAAAACGCAAACGAACAATTACTCAAATAAAACAAACAAAGCTAAATAATTGAAACTTTCCCCTCCCCATACTTTAGACTAAACGTTGTCCTCAATATTAGCAAATGAAAGACAAAAACAGTAAAAAGTAAAGAGTGAGAGAAAGGTTCTCTAAGTGACACGCTAAGGTGATGGTGGAGCGTCGAGGTGGTGCAGAAATTTTTTTGATTTTTCTCAGTTCACCATGGCAATGATCAAACTATACTGTCCTGTAAAAAAATGAAAACCTTGTGACCAAGTGATATCCAATAACAGCAAAATGTTGGAACAAAAATTCAGAAAGAAAATGTCGAGAAACAAGAAACCTGACAGAATTATGAACAACTAAAAATTAAATTGTGAAGAACAAAATGAAAGTAAACCTTGGGTTGCCTCCTAAGAAGCACGTTTTTTTAACGTCTTTCGCCCAACATAGACCTCATTCATTTATATGAAGGTTCATTCAAAGTATTAACTTCGACGGATTGGGGCTAAAATCTTTCGTAAAATGGCTTCAAACGATGGCCATTCACCTTGAAAATCTTTTTCGTTTCCATACTTTGAATATACACAGCACCGTACGGATAGATCTTTGTGACCAAGAAAGGCCCAATCCACTTAGATTGCAATTTTCCTGCAAAAGGTTTCAAAGTCAAATTAAATAAAAGTACCTTTTTTCCGACTTTAAACTTCTTCTCGGCAAGTTGCTTGTCGTGAAATGCTTTAATTTTGTTCTTGTATATAATAGCGTTCTCGAAAGCATGGTTTCGTAATTCTTCCAATTCCTGAATCTGCAACTTTCTTTATTACCCAGCAGCATCAAAATTCATGTTGCACTGCTTCACAGCCTAAAACGCTCGATGCTTAACTTCCATTAGCAGATGACAGGTCTTGCCATAAACAAGTCTGTAAGGAGACATATTTAATGGCTTTTTGTAGGCAACGCGATAAGCTCAACGAGCATCGTCCAAGCACCAGCTCCAGTCTTTCCTACTGAAATTGACAGTTTTCTCCAAAATACTCTTTACCTCTCAATTTGACAATTCTGCTAACCTATTGGTTTGAGGATGGTAGGCCATGGAGATCCTGTGCACAACTTCATATTTCTTCAGCAATGCAGTAAACACTCTGTTGCAAAAATGAGTCCCAAGATCGCTAATGATTGCTTTTGGAGTGCCAAACCTGACAAAAACATTAGCCTTCACAAAATTGACAACAACCTTAGAATCATTAGTCCGAGTAGGTTTTGCCCCTATCCATTTTGAAACATAATCGACAACTAACAGAATATATTGAAAACCAAATGATGATGGAAAAGGGCCCATGAAATCAATCACCCACACATCAAATATTTCACAAACAATAATCGGGATCTGATGCATTTCACTTCCTCGGCCTATATTACCAGTCATTTGACACTTATCACATGCTTTACAAAATGCATAAGAATCTCAAAAAATGTTAGGCCAGTAGAAACCAGATTCAAGCACTGTCCTAGCTGTACTATTATGGTCGAAATGGCCACCACAAGCAGATGCATGACAAAATTGTAATATGGAAGAACTTTCAGATTCAGGTACGCACCTTCGCACAATCTGGTCAGATAACATTTTCCATAAATATGGATCATCCCAAATATAATACCTGGCATCATTCTTCAATTTATGGCCCTGTGTAGATGTGAGACCATCTGGGTATCCATTCTGGATGATAAAATTGACCAAATTTGCGTACCATGGATTTTGACATGGCCATGTTGAAGTCATCACGAATAAATGTTCATCAGGAAACTCCTCAGTAATGACCAGATCATCTCCAGAAGTGTTTTGCAGCCTACTCAAGTGATCCATGACTAGGTTTTTTGCTCCTTTTTTATCTTTGACCTCAATGTCAAATTCTTGTAGCAAAAGAACCCATCGGATAAGTCTTGGCTTCGCATCCTTTTTGCTCATCAGGTACCAAAGAGCAGCATGATCTGAATACACTATCAACTTCGTACAAAGCAAGTATGATCGGAATTTCTCTAATGCGAAGACCGTAACAAACATATCCTTTTCAGTGGTTGAATAGTTTTGTTGAGCACTATCCAACGTCTTTGATGCATAATAGATCACATGAGGGTCACGGCCTACCCTCTGCCCAAGAACTGCTCCTACAACGTAGTTATTGGCAATGCACATGAGCATAAAAGGGAGGTTCCAATCCAGTGGTTTGATGATAGATGCGGTAACTAGCTTTTCCTTCAAAATATCAAACGTCTTTTTGCAGTTTTCATTGAATTCAAATGGCACATCTTTCTGTAGAAGGTTGCTCATTGGATAAGCTATCTTCGAAAAATCTTTAATGAACTGCCTGTAAAAACCTACATGACCAAGAAAGGAGCGTACTTCTCGCACATTTACGGGGTAAGGCAGCGAGCTAATCATATCAAATTTTGATTTATACACTTCAATGCCTCTAGCCGAAACTATATGTCCTAATATGATGCCTTGATTAACCATGAAATGACACTTTTCATAATTACGTACAAGATTTATTTCAATGCATCTTTTTAACACTTTCCTCAAATTTTCTAAACAAGATGTAAAGGAATCTCTTTACACAGTGAAGTCATCTATGAAGACTTCAATAATTTCCTCTACATAGTCAAAAAAGATACTTACCATACATCTCTGAAATGTCGCCGGAGCGTTGCGAAGACCAAATGGCATGCATTTGTAAGCGAAAGTGCCAAACGGACAAGTAAATGTCGTCTTTTCCTGATCTTCAGGCGCTACATGAATCTGGTGAAAACCTGAATAACTGTCTAAACAGCAATAATGACAATGAGCTGCAAGTCTCTAAAGCATCTGATCAATAAACAGTAAAGGAAAATGATCTTTACGGGTAGCAGCATTTAATTTCTTATAATCAATGCGTACATGCCACCCATTTTGAACTTTAGTGGGTATTAATTCACCTTTTTCATTCTCAACAACAGGAATACCAGTTTTTTTAGGAACTACCTGTGTTGGACTTACCCACTTGCTATCTGAAGTAGCATAGATCACGTCTGCAGCCAATAATTTCAGTATCTCTTTTTTTACAACCTCCATCATTGGTGGATTCAATCGACACTGAGGTTGCCTGCTAGGTTTGCAATCATCCTCCAATAGTATTTGATGCATGCAAATGGTAGGGTTGATTCTCTTGATGTCTGCAATTGACCATCCAATAGCTTCTTTATTCTCCCTGAGTACACGGACAAGCCTCTACTCCTCCAAATTACTCAATTGATTGGAAACAATCACAGGTAATGTTTCGACCTCCCCTAAGAAGACATATTTGAGGTGCGCAGGCAATGCTGTAAGCTCCAATGTTGGCAGCTGAAGAATGGAGGGGAGTAATTTGTTGTCGTCAATCTTCAGTGGTTGTTGTAACATGCCAGAACCAACCTGTAATGCCTACAAATCATGTACAACATGGACCATACCTCGCGAAACTACCTATTCAGTCTCCATTTCTGATAGTTTATCAGGAGTAATGTTATCAGTTATCGTAGCCTGCAAAAAATCATCAACACACAACTCGAGAACTTTCTTAGTTAAAGGGTTAATACAATCAACAGCAAAAGCTATACAATAATCAACAGGATGCTAAATGTTATTATTAATATTGAATGTAACTTTGACACCATCAAACTCCATAGTTAAAGTCCCCCGTGAACATCAATTTTTGTCTTAGAAGTGCTCAAAAATGGGCGTCCTAACAACATCATCCTAGACGCTTGTGACCCCTCATCCTTCATTCTCATCATATAAAAATTTGCAGGAAATACTAGATCATCTACTTGTACTAAAACATCCTCCAACAATCCCTCAGGGTACCTAGTGGTACGGTCAGCTAGTGTTAAAATCACACCACCTTACCTCAATGGACCAGCATTCAATTTAGTATAAATAGACAATGGCATAAGATTTATAGAAGCCCCTAAATCTGGCATAGCCTATTCTATACCGACATTGCCAATTTTAGAAGGAATGGTAAACATACCTAGGTCCTTTTCCTTTATTGGTAACTTGCCATGCAACACCGCTGAGATGCTCTCACTCATCACCACAAGCTGATTGCCTCTCATCTTGGTCATGCTAGTAACCAAGTCCTTCAGAAATTTACGGTACCTTGGTGTTTGTCTAAGTAGCGTGAGCAAAGGGATGTTGATTTCCACTTTCTCAAAAATCTTTAAAGCCTCCTCATCATTCTGCAATTTCTTCTTCTTGGCTAACCTGTGTGGGAATGGTGGCCTTTCTGGATTAGCAGTCATGATTTCCTCAATTTCAACTTCTTTTTTTGGCTCGACAATTTCAACATGGTCATGTTGAAGTTTTTGCGATCTTTCGGCACTTTTAATTTCTTTTCTGCTACGTAAGGTAATGGCACTGATATTCTGCCTAGGATTGACAGTAGGCTGGGAGGGCAATTTCTCTTAATTCTGTGCAGCGGCTAGTTGACTAATTTGCTCCCTCAGCTTTTGAAATTTTTATTAGTCTGAGTCTGAAATTGTGCTGAACTAGTCTGAAACTGAACCAAACTCTGCAGTTGTGTATTGGTTGTCAATTGAGCCGTAGTCAACTATGACATAAGATCCTCCAAGGTGGAAATTCGGTCACCATAGTTAGGCCTCGGATGCTGCTGCTGTTGCTGCTACTGTTGAGGCTGACGCTGCTGACTACTTTGACCTTGCTGCCCATTCCCATATCTCAGATTGGGATGATCCCTCCATCTTGGGTTGTAAGTATTCAAATAGGGATCATATTTTCTCTGAGGCTGGTAATTATCATTGATTGCATTGACGTCAGCTTCCACAGTATCAGTTTGCAGAGTCGGGCAAGCATCAGTAAAATGACCCTGAAATCCACAATATGACAAATAGGGACTTGTGGTCCTTGGTTACAGCATTTGCATTGACACTATTGGCATTGGAAGAATTAATAACTTGTCTTTCCAACAATTTAGCAATCTTTTCAAGTCTACTTTCGAGTTTAGAACCACTTACCTTATGGACACCGCGAGTGTGTGTCTCTGAACGATACCCGAATTGCTAAAGATTTTCAGCCATTGCTGCCATTAAGTTTCTGGCCTCCTAAGGCGTCTTGTTTAATATGGCTCTTCCACTAGCAGCATCAAGAATCTTCCTATCATTTACTAACATCCCATCATAGAAGTACTAAATAAGGAGCTGCTTTGTAATTCCATATTGAGGACAACTTGCGCAAAGCCTCTTGAATCTCTCATAATATTCATACATATTTTCTGTATCTTTTTGTCTGATTCCACAAATCTCTCTACGCAAACTAGCAGCTCTGGACGCTGGGAAGTATTTTTCTAAAAATAATCTCGCCATATCAGGCCATGTATCCACTGTCCCAGGCAAAAGATAGTACAATCAGTCTCTAGCTGCGCCCTTTAGAGAAAAAGGGAAAGCATGCAGTTTCAACTGATCCTCAATTATGCCTCTCAGTTTGAATCCAGAACATACCACATGAAAGTCCTTGAGATGTCTGTTCGGGTCGTCAGAAGGTAACCCATGAAATTTCGACAAGGCCTGAATTAACCCAGCCTTCAACTTGAACCCATCATCTGCAGCCCGATACTGTATACATAGAGGTCGATCCTCTACTGGCTGGTTGTGTAGGTGGAATAGGTTGCTGATCTGCCATCGCTGCTTCTTCAAAATCTTCCAATAACTCGGTCTTAAAGGTAGGCAAATTCTTAGTTTGGTCAGGCAAGACTTGTGCAGACGTAGAAGCTTATCTCTTATGCAATTTAGTAGCTTTCCTAAGTCATTTTACTATCTTCTCGATCTTCGAATTGAACAATAAATCACCTGAAGAAACACAATGCCGTATGCAAACAACTAAAAAAATTGATTAGCAACACAAACAAACTAAAATTTAAACACTAGTCCTCGACAATGGCGCCAAAATTTGATGGCGTGTCAAACTAGCAAAAATAAATTCCTACTCTAGAACACTTAAGCGAGTAAAGTGGTGAATAGGGTCGAACCACATAGACCAATGTAGTAATTGTTTATTTGTGTGAAATAAGATAAATAAATAAATAATAAAAAGAATTGATTTGGGGATGATTAATTTTAGAACTCGAAATCATGCAGAAAGAAATTAAAAATAAAGATTGAAAACAAGATAAAGAAAAGCCTAGCCAAGGTACTCTCCCGTTTGATACTGTAATTCGATCATAGACTCAAAAATATAAATTTCGTTCATTCTTATGGACAAAGTTATAACAGACAGTGAACAGCACATATCAACCAATCCATTCGTAATTATTCGATAACCCTGAGTAAAGCTCCGCAGATTATTACCCTAACCAATTAGACTATTCCCGAGTAAAGCTTCGCAGAATATAACCTATGGTAGCAGTAGGCTCTAATAGACCTTTGTCTTAGTCAACAGAATCGGAAAATTCATAATCTATTTAGACTAAATTATTTAATCTCATTAATTTCTAAATTGAAATTAATTCGCCACTTCGATAGACAGCAGTCATGGATTAACTAATCTATTCGGCAATTTATTACGAAGTTAATCAATTAACAGGCCTCATTAATCAACAAGCCCGACAATAATAAATCGATTAAAGCACGGAGATTAAATAAACATAAAATATAAACAAAAACAATTAAATTAAAGGAGTCTCACAAAATACATAAATCAAATGTAAGGTACCTTGTCTAGATTAAAAGTTAGCCACGCATAACTACATTAACAGATAAAGCTGATTGAGAATTGTTGACTTCTTTCCATCCACAAAAGCTACTGCTACTGTTCTATTCTAATCTTAGAGCTGATTGTGAAAGAACCGTGATTTCTCCTAAAGTGCTGCTGCTATTGTTACCTTCCTTCCAGCTGATTGTCCAATGTTCTGATCTCCAAAGTTGTTGTCGTTATCCACTTCTCCAGCTGAATGTAAAATACGTTCCTTTTTTAAAGTGATGCCGCCAGCCTTTTTCCAAAGTGATTGTAAAATAACATTTTTCTTCTCCAAATTGCTGTCGCCGTCACTTCACCCCCCAAAATTAAGTCTAAAGATGGTCTTCCCTAAAAGTTGCCGCTGTCCTCTTTCTCTCGTGTCTCTCCAAATTAAGTCTAGGTTTTCTTTCTTCCAATAAATAAAGTGGGCCCCTCATAATGGTCTAGATTTTCTTTTGTTTATGGGGCCCAATTAAATATCAAAATAAGGCTCCATGAGTTACAAGACAACTTGACTTCGTCAGCAAAAAGGGTTGTGTCATTGAGGCCCAAATACCAAGGTAATTAAGTCAAATTTTGCAGGTAGCAATCTGCCAGCTTTGCGTCACCTTCAACATGGTCATGTTGAAATCCTCTCCAGCTCCAGATTAGCCAAATTCACTCCAAATTGCATCACTTTGGTATTTCATCACCTAGAACATACAAAGGCATGAATTACCATAGAAACACAAGTAAAATATCATAAAAGCCTATCAAAAGAACATAAAACACAAACAATTAACATGCACAAAATGCAAGTTATCACCGTTAGAAGCAGGACATTTGTACAACTACAATGGTTGAGATAGATCGATTTCAGAAAATGGTTTAAGGGATGTAACAAAATAAGGATTAAGCTTTGAAATAAGATACAAATTTCAATTCATGCTTTATTATAATTACGTGTTAATCATTTAATAGAATTAAAAAGAAGTTATTTTTCAGGAAACCAATTTGTGAAAAAATTCATAATTATTCTACTGTAGCTAGGATCAGATCCTGGCTCAATTTCCTAACATAATGATGTTGATTTCTGTTAACTTTAAAAATTTTTATCTTAGAAATGTTTGAGCCTTAATATAGTCTGCAATTTGACCTTGAGTAGAAACTTATATGACCTTTTAGTTCTTACTTTAAGTAGTTTTTTTTCTTTAATCCTTATGATATTGTTGAGACAATATCATCAGTTTTTTCATGCTAGTTATAGCCTTCAAATGGTCAAGTCTGGTTTAGTCTTTAAGGATTAAAGTGCTTGATGATAGAAACCAAACATTTTTTTATTCACTTTTTAAGTAATCTCCCTATAGAAGAAGGCTTCTCTATAGCTAAACTCTCTGAGAATGATTTCGAATAAAATGGAACGTCCTATGATGATAATGTTTTTCAATTAAGAAAAAGTATTTTAAATTATAAAAGTCACCTCGATGATTAATGGGTCTATATTGTTAAGCTTTCATATCACATAATAATCAAATTGGTTAGTGGTTTAGTTATACATAACTAATATAAACCTATCATAGGTATTGTTTATAATACAAATAGTACTATATTGTAAACATTAAAGCGTAAAATTATATCATAGATAACAATAACGATAGCTTAGATTTTTTGTGGAATGTTAGAGGAAAAATTATACTTTTGATCTATAATTAAAATTTTCTTAAAAATAAACAAGGAAGAAGCCCTCAAAATCATTCATACATTTACACTTTTGTATATAGGGGAAAATATATAGAGAGAAAATATACAATGGCCTAGATAAAGAGAAGGGTACCTACAAAAGTAGCAAGGATATCATAGGGTTAGAAGACTCCCACCCATATGACAAGTAGCTTCAACATCTTTATAAACACTATAAAGCTCATCAGGCTCCTCAATATGAGTTGGTTTAGGTTTAATAGAATTATAAAAAAAATTCAAATATGTAAAAGACAAGTCTGGGTATTTTTTTCTTCACTTTCTAGCATGTCTCAATCCCTACCATTATTACACTCATGAGTTTATATAATTCTAGTTCTTGATTGACCTAGATTTATAGTTGTAATGATGATGTTTAACTTGAAGTTATCACCTCATACTTCTACTTTTGGTCTTACTGCTCATCATAATTTGAAGTTGTCATTCTCAGACTTTTATTTTTAGGCTTACTACTCAAACCTTAGGCTTAAAATCTCATCATTTATGGTTGTATTCTTTCTTTATAGCTTGCAACATTGTTAAACAATTGTTCCTAAGTGGCCTCTTTCTCTGTCTTAAAGGTCCCAATATTGTTTTAGGCCTTTTAGAATATACTCTCAACCTCATCCTTCTCTTTGATAGCCATGCCAAGTTTGTGGATATCTTTTTGTAGCCTTTGATTATGGAAAGGAAAACAAGAGGAAAGGAAATATAATGTTAGGTTTAAAAATAAAATAATAAAGTATAGCAAGCCAAGTAAACTCACCTTAATAAGTTAACTCTCAGAGAACATGACACAAAGTTGAAATCCATGTCCTCCAAGTTCTCCTCATCCTTAGGAGTTATTATGACACAAACTATCTTAAACTTATTACCAATCTTACTAAAGACGATGTCAATATTCTTTAGGTTGAAGTTAGGAAAGAATAGATCATCCTCTATAATAAGCTTGATAAAGTTAGGAAGAGAAACCACATACTCTATTGATTGAGATGAGTGAAGTGCGGAAGGCTAAAAGTGATGGGAAGTAAAGGTGTTAGTAACATGAGGTGACCAGGCCTTTCTCTTTGACATCTTTGGTCATCCCATAAATTTTGTTCATGTTCTTATCTATAATAAATCAATATAGTTATAAATATGATATTTGAGAACACAAGTGAAATAAAGAAAAAAAGAAAGGAACCTCAATATATGCTCTTCTCTATAAGACATCTCCAACTGGATTAAATTAGTATAGTAAAGGAGTGTCTCTCATGTGAAACTTCTTCATCATTTTTAAACCACTCTTTGTACATTTTTTTTAGCTGTAGTCATAATTTAAAATTATCATTAAATTTAATAAGTAAGGATTCTCAAAAATAGTTTCAGAGGTGAAGCCTCTTATCATATTTGACTAAGCTAAGCTTGTATGCTACTCTAAATGGAGAATTATTTATTAAAAGAGAAGGAGTTAGTATCTTGCTAGGCTTATGAGATGTATGTTATAGGATTCTCAAAAATAGTTTCAGAGATGAAGCCTCTTATCACATTTGAATAAGCTAGGCTTGCATGCTACTCTAAATGAAGAATTATTTATTAAAAGAGAAGGAGTTAGTATCTTGATAGGCTTATGAGATGTATGTTATTGTTTGTTAGAGCTACTGGTCTCATTCATTGAACTAGTTTTTATAATTATTAATCTTTACAATTTTTTTCTTAAAAAAGGGATGTGGTTTCATCTTGTGATGGTAAACCATAGGCAATTCTTTAACATCTCTTTGAATGTCTCCTATGTATCATATAAAGTATTTGAATTAGATTGAGCATAAAAAGAGATATCATTCTGTAGTTTGGCATTCTTAACTGGTGGCAAGTACTTCAGAGGATATTTCTATCATCAGGTTCCATGTAGTGATGGATCCCCTAGGAAAAGAATTTAACCATTGCTTTGCCTCACTCCTCAACGAAAATGGAAACAACCTTAATCTGATTGCATCATCAGTAGTGCCATAAATCTTGAAGGTATCATAAATCCCTAGAAAATTGATGATGTGTGCATTAGGGTACTCATCTTGTAGCCTATCAATATGTTATTATACCATCATAATAATATTTGTCTTAATCTCAAAATTTTAGTGGTAAAAGTTATCTAAAAAATTAGGCTTCATCCTATTCATGTTCGACATAGTGCAATCAAACATGGACCTTGGTTAGTGTGTCATAATTTTTTATCCTTCAATATTAATATGACGTTCCAAGTCCTATATCTATTGATCTTGATTTACCTTTCTAAACAAGCTTCTTTAAAGATTTTGTAAAATTCATCCTCTCAATTTTTAACTTCAAGCATGTTATATGGGTTTTCTCAAGTTATAAACTAACCATAAGACCTGTAGAAGTGACAAAACATAAAAGTTAACAAAACAATGTAACAACTTAAAAACAATAAAAAAAATATTAAAAAAAAAAATAATGATTAGATTAATAAAAATCGGTTATTCCTAATATTTTAGTCCCTGAAAGTAGAACCAAAAACTTGATACAATCAAATTCATACCTTATAGATCTCAAAAGGTAAATGCATTTATCGAACTATAGCAACTGAATGTGAATATTGAGTGTCAATCCCACAGGGAATATAAGTACCAGTGTTTACATTTTTTCTATTAACTAACCAAAGAAACATACAGAAGATTTAATTATAACTAAAATAAAGTATAAAATAAATTAACTAGGAACATATATCACAATAAGATTAATTAAATCAAATAGTAATACCTAGTTAATGAATCCCCCTCAGATTTCTTAAGCTATTAAGCTATTAAATTAATGATCATGGACTGTGAAAATTCTTAATTTATGTTAATATCTTTTTAAGGCTGTTAAAAACTAATCCTCGATTGTTTAACTAAAAGCACTTTCTATTTACAACCCCTAAGTTTGCATTACTAAATTTATGAATTTCTATATTAGGTTTGACCCTAATCAGTAAGATTTATGTTAACTTATCTCTAGCTATAGCTACATTTCCAAACTAATGGAAATTTTTTATTCTCTTTTCCATAACTTTAACAATATTTTTTGAAAGTTTGATGTGTGAACTCTAATAAACATGATCCATTAAGGATAAAGGAAACAAATTGTAGTTCCCTATCATAAAAGAGGAACTTATTTTTCCATTTTCGAATTATTCTATGTGTAGCAACACCCCACTACTATAGATTTTATACTGGGATACCCTGAGGATATTCCAGTATATAATCTATAATAATGGCGTGTTAACTATCTCACCTGCACTTTATAACATGGCAACATATCCAACTCAATCATGGCATCAACTATATATGTAAAAGTCACCAAACATAATGCTTCAAAAAAATTCAACTTCTCATTTCATTCATTCATAATAGTTTACATTGAAGTCATTAAAACCAATATTTATAACCTTACACAAGTTCTACATGACATATGTAAACTACGTAAGACAATTATAACTTATCAAATGTCAGCTAACAGACCTTTGAGCCATATCTTAGTCCAAAATATGCTTTTAAAAAATCTTAGGAATCTAGGTCTCTTGTCTTATACCTGAAAAGTCACGTTGCAATTTTGGATGAGTTTTGCTAGCTCAATCAGTGAACCATCATTAATAATCTCACTCCAGGTTACACACAAATATCATACAACTAATCAAATTCACAACATTTCACATCACAATAAGCCATAATAAATACCATACACTTCACATACCTTCCTTTAGAATTTGTACAACCCAATCAGTCACATTATCATGACATATCACTGTAATATCACAACTTCAAAAAGAATTCACAAGCATATGTTTCATAATCATAAATATACAAATGCAGATGCATATGAGACTCTAGATTCGTTATTATTTGTCATGACTGAGTGCCTTTCAGATACAGACACAGATACTAGCTCATTGGGCTCAGTCAAAAACAGAAATCATAGAGCAGAGCTTTACGTATAGAATACTGAGCTTATAGCTCTTTCAGACTGGCTACTCTGATCACGACGCCTTTATCTGAACATGCATTTTATGAAACGCTTCAAATAACAAAATATGCCGTGAATAGCATTCACTTATAAAGCACAGACATAATTTTATAATTCATCAAACCTTAGTCCGGCATTCAACTTTCGTTGAGCATTCCGAATTTAGTTGCAAACATATGTCATTCAAATTTTAGATGCAAACAGAATACTTCCAATACATTTCTGACTATCAAACTCCTAAGACTATTAAAGTCCAAAATTTACATACAGATCAAAAATAGTTTAATAATTAGAAGTTAATCAAAATCAATCAATCCTAGGAAGATCATCTAGGTTGACAAACAAATGCTCCTTTTCGCTTATTATCTTGAAGTCCCGGTAATGTCTAGATGCTGTCGTTTAATGTGTTCCTCTAAAACATATCATACATACTCATATCACAAATTTGCATAAATATGAATTTATTTATGCACATTCATGTATACTGAATACGTGCAATGCATGTTCATGACAATTCTGGGTTCCTTATCATTATTCTTGTCACAATATTCATTTATATATCAATTCTCAATTTAACCATCCAGACTTGTCGATTAACATACTTTCGGGTCTACTTTGCATGATTATTATCATCAGTAAAGTGAAGTAATTTAGCAAAACTTCCTTCTGAAAACGTGTTCTCCCATGTCTTAAGTTTCTAATGACACCAAAATTATACAATTTGATTTAGTATTCTATGATTTATGCTCACAATACCACAGACTGTGTACATTTGAACTTTTGGCTAGTACATAATCATACCCTCGAAGGTTTACGACTCATATCTCTTAATTCCCATATCCAAAAATTATAAACGTTATACCAACCAAAAGCTAAAAGAATAAACTATAACCTTTGTGAAGGAATATTTATCTAATTCGGCTTCTATCAATACAGTTTATTCAATATGAATAAGACATGATTTCTGTCTTAGGTAGTACTACAGTCTTAGTCAAGACTCAATTTCAAACAAGATTTTGAAAGGCTTAGAGATAGAATTAGAATTAGAATTCTTCAAGAAAGTTGTATCCATATGACTCTAATTTAATCTAAATAAATAATCAAATCATTTAAAAATCTTCAGATGAAGATATACTCAAAATACCGAAGTATGTTCAATGAAAATATTCCAGTTCACTTCCTCATTTTCATCCTAAATTCATCAATCAAATCTTTCGCGAATGACTTCAGAAGGATCTAAATTTCCATGGAGAGGAAGAAAATTGTGTTAGGAATCTATGGTTCAAGTTTTAAGTCATTTGGAGGTTGGATGAAAAAGTTATAGCCAAAAGACTCAAACCTATTTAGTAAAAATACTATAGTTCATATACAGACTTAAAAAAAAACAAATTTATACACGCAAACCATTCCCTTCTTCTTCCTTTCCTCTTTTATCCGAAATTCACATATATTTTAACACCAAGTTCACTCCAATTTTCTAGATTATTTCACCACAAACACAACATCATTCCATACTCATTAACAAACTAACTTGTTTTCAGGAAATCATTAAACTCTAATCAATTGATTAAACCTCTTCAACTACATAATATCATTCATGAAACCTATCCTTTTCCATAACATGATATCCCTTTTATCAAACACTTCATTATCAAAATTCTATTATTTTACTTTTTTTTCATATCAGTAACATCAATACACATTTCAAAAATTCACGATTGATCACAAACCCCAAAAAAGTACCTATTCCATATTTTTCCATATCACATGTTCTCCAATTTTTTTCCAGATTTTCTTAAGATGATTTCAGGTCAGATTTGTATAACCATTTTGACCTAGACAATGAGGTATTTAGGCAATACCTTATACTAAAAAAATGTTCCAAAATATCTTAGGTGTCTAATGACATCAATTTCCTGCATTTTGGTTCAATATCGTGCAAGTTATAATAAAAAATATACAGACTGTTCCCAAACAATGACAGAACATAATTTTCAAATTCAAGACAAATTACAAGACTCTTAATGACAGATTTCAAATTCGATTCCTTCATAATAAATGTATCTCTATGTCTTTAGTTTACTATGAATCAAACTACATCCAATTTGGATAATCACAGATCAAGTTATGTTTTAAATACAGATGTATGCTTAGTAAAACACTGCATATAACATGCTCCAGCTCACTTCAATCTTTCATCTTGTTAACCATATCACCGAATCTGTTCCTTCACCACCCACACCTGCATCAACACCATTCATGCATGCATTCATTTATCTTCCTACACCACTCATGCATGCACCCAATTACAAACATTAAAACATCATCAAATTGTCATTTACACTACCCATACAACTTAAAGCAATAAAACATCACTTAATTCACACTTCAAATCCTCCAGCAGAAATTTTAGAAATGGGGAGAGAAAATAGTGGGTTTCGGTGATGGCAAAGCAAGAAGGAAGATGGTGTGTTTGGTGGAGAAAAAACAAAGGAGTTGCAGAAAGTTTCTTACTCAAACATGACTTATGTGGCTTCATCATACAATGCCACATGTCACCTTTGCATGTAGCCCATTTGTCATCAATGTAAGGCTGCCACTTGTCACTTAGTAATTTGTCCAATTGTAAATTCTTAATAGGTCCATTTGTCACACTTCTATTTGTCTCTTATTTCTATATTTTTCCTAGTCTAAATTGCCTCAAATTTTCAATAAATCTCTAAAATATTCAAAATGTCTCCAAAAATACGAAAATAATTCTATTACACACCAATTAAATTTTTAAGACAATTAATCCATAATTCACCAAAAATTTCGAAATAATAACTATTATCACCAAATAAATTTTCAACATAAATAATCCATAATTTGCATTTTAATCGCATTTATACATCAGTAATACTCAAAAAATGTCAATGAATGCATGTATAATTATTTCATGAATAACAATATTATTCACGTGCATGTGTATGGCATATAATGCAAGAAATGCATTTCTAAATTCTCAATAAACTCTTATATATAAAACATCCAAGGGTTCTAACCCTAATAATGGGATAATGGGATGTTACAATTCTCCCTTTCTTAAGAAATTTTGTCCTCAAAATTCTTAACTGATTCATGAAACAGTTGGCGTTATTGAGTTCTCATATGTTCTTCTGTTTCCCAAGTTGCTTCTTCACTTGAATGGTTCCTCCAAAGTACTTTCACCATTGTGATCACTCGATTTATCAATTGTTTATTCTGATAGCCAATTATCTTTACTGGTTCTTCAACATAACTCAGATTACCAGAAACTTTAATTTCCTGAGTCGGTATCACATGAGTTGGATCCGACCGATATCTTCGAAGCATACTCACATGAAACACGTTATGTATCTATGCCATTTCAGAAGTTAAGGCTAACTTATAAACCAATTGCCCATTTCTTTCAATTATCTCATATAGACCAATGTACCTCGGGCTTAATTTACCCTTCTTACCAAATCTCAACACACCTCGCCAAGGTGATACTCTTAGAAATACTTTATCTCCCACCTGATATTCCATATCTCTCATGTGTTGATCCACATAGCTCTTCTGTCAGTCTTATGCCATTTTAATTCTACTTCGATCAATTTCACTTTATCAACAGTATCCTGAATTAGTTCTGGGCTTGCAACGGGTCCTTAGACCCTCTTCATCCCAATATAAAGGCGAATGACACTTCCTGTTGTACAACGCATCATATGGAGCCATACAGATATTACTGTGATTCTGATTGTTATAAGCCATACCGATACTCCAAAACTAATGTTGCGAATACCGTACCGGACTTGGTATCGTATTGGGCTCTGATACGGTACTGTACCGGTACCGCTTAATACCGGATACCGTTTCGGGTAATTTTTTAAATTTATAAAATAGTCCATGAATTTTTTTAAAAATTACAAAATAGTCCATTATTATATTATACAGTTGTACTCTATCTCCAAAAATCATAATAATAAATAATAATACCAATTTAATTTAATTTATAAAATTAATTTAATAATTATTAATAAATATAATTATATTTAAATTATATTTTTAAAAT
>JANZXR010001762.1:0-17318 GCA_027575705.1 Erythroxylum echinodendron | reverse complement strand
CACCCTATAGCAGAATGTGATTGCTGAAAGGAAGAATCGCCACTTGGCAGAAATATGCAGAAGCATACTACATGCCAAACATGTACCACCTAGATTTTGGTCCAAGTATATAAAGGCAACACTATATGTTATCAACAGATTGTCTCAAACTTGACTTTAGTTTATCTCACCATTTGAAAAGCTATGGAATATCAAACCCATAGTTAGTCAATTTGGAGTCGTTGGTTGTAATTGCTATGTGTTTGTACTAGACCACCTGCAAAGTAAGTTTTTGTACTAGACCACCTGTAAAGTAAGTTTGATAAAAAGGCCATTCTATGCATATTCGTGGGATATGACAACAAACAAAAGGTTGGAGATGTTGTGATATAATAAAAAATCGATGCTATATATCTTGAAATGTGGTGTTTGATGAGGCATCATTATGGTGATGGCCACTGGTAGTTTTGTTACTTGATTATAAAGTAATAAAGGAAAAGCTACAAGAAAAAGTTCAAGAGTTGTCTAATCTTAACAAATCACAGGACTTAGTTGAACAAATGAGACCAATAAAAGAGTTAGTAGAGATTAGTGACATGTCATCAAGGAGAAGCCCATGGCAAAGTGGAGTGAATTATACAACTCCTAAAGGAGAAAGATCAAGTCAATTAGAAGAGCCAAAAGAATAAGAATTTCTTCAACTATCTTTATGCAGGTCAACTAGAAAAAGAATCTTGAATCCCAAGTATGCAAATGAAACATTAATGAAAGAAAATGGAGTAGTTGAGCTAACAAGCTATGAAGAAGCATTACAATGCTTCGACTAGAAAAAAACAATGGATAAAGAAATTCAAGAATTAAAAGATATTCAAACTTGGGACTTAGTGCCATAACCCAAGAGTGCACGACTAATTTCTTTCAAGTGGGTTTTTTAGGTAAAGAGATAACCCGACAGAACAATCGAAAGGTACAAGGATCAATTAGTTGCACGGGGGTTTTCTTAGTAGCACGAGCTAGACTATGATGAAATGTTTAGTTCATTAGCAAAGATCACAACAGTAAGTGTCTTGCTTGCCCTTATAGCCAATAAATCTTGGAAACTCTGGAAAATGGATGTAAATAATGCTTTCTTGCATGGAGAATTCGACAAAGAAGTATATATAAAGCAACCGCAAGGATTTGAAAACAACGCTCATATAGGTTATGTATGCAAATTAAAGAAGGCCTTTTATGGGTTAAAATAAGCACCAAAGGCATGGTATGGCAAGATTGCTAAATTCTTAATGCAAAGTGGATACACAATGGTTCTGGCAGACTCAAGCTTGTTCGTGAAAAACGAGAATGGAAAATTTGCAGTAGTGCTTGCCTGTGTGGATGATCTTATCATTACTAGTGATAATAAAAAAAAAGTTCAATAAATTTGAAGTAATCTTTTAGTACACTTCTAGATGAGGGAAATTGGGAGAGTTGAT
Organism: Erythroxylum echinodendron; assembly: GCA_027575705.1. Classification (NCBI taxonomy): domain Eukaryota; kingdom Viridiplantae; phylum Streptophyta; class Magnoliopsida; order Malpighiales; family Erythroxylaceae; genus Erythroxylum; species Erythroxylum echinodendron. The sequence goes on along the minus strand of JANZXR010001762.1, from coordinate 15,867 downwards.
GCATTGCCTTGGACTTGAAGTACAACAAGTCAAAGAGGGATTGTTCTTGTGTCACCAAAATTATACTAAAGACTTGTTGTACAAGTTTGGAATGTTTTACTATAAATCAATTTCCACCCAATAGAGGTAAATAATAAACGTTGTATCGACAGTTTGTGAAAGCTTGATATACCTAATAATAACACGACCTGACATAGCATTTACTATTAGAGTGGTTAGTCGATTTATGGCAAATCCAAGAAAACCTCAATTAGATGTAGTTCGATGCATACTCAGGTATATTAAAGGAACATTTGACCTAGTACTAATATATAAAAAAGGAAGCACTTGCAAGGTAGTGGGGGTACTATAATGCTGACTATGCTGGAGGCCATGATACTCGAAGATTAACCATTGGACATGTGTTCAAACGTAAATGTGAAGTAATCTCTTGGAGCAATAAAAGATAATCAACAGTTTCTTTTTCAACCACTGAGACTGAGTATCATGCAACAACAATGGTAGCAGAAGAAGGTGAATGGATAAAATAGCTAATGGTGGATCTCCATCAATTAATGGACTATCTAATGGAGCTATGTTGTGATATTCAATTAGTAATAGGTCTGGTAGAAAATTCGGCGTTTCATGCAAGAACTAACCACGTAGGGGTACAGTATCACTTTGTTTTAGAAAAAGTGATACAATGACAGATCAAGATGAAATATGAAAAGACAAAAGACCAGGTTGTAGACTTATTTAGCAGAGGAATCAATAGAATAAAATTTTAAGAATTTAGAAGGCAACTTAGTATGACTTTAGGAATGAGAGAGTAGTTAGTGAGGGAGAGTGTTAAAAAGACATCGACAACCTTTCTTTTGATCACTCTAGAAGCTTGCCATTCTATAGACATAAATAATATCTATTATATAAACTTTTCCTAATATTCTAGAATAACATTGTCTAGAATATTATAGAAAGTTTAAGTCGGTTAACAACCGACTTTAGATGGGTATAAAAGGAGCCAAACTACATAATGAGGGAGTGAGTGGAAAAACAATTAAAAAGATGTGAGTGAGTGCATGTGAGAATGTGTTTCGGGTAATGCAGTAACAAGTGCGTGTTAGTGTGGAGTGGAGAATTGGTGAAAGTATTGTGATTGTAAAATATTACAATTAATATATTATATTTTTGAGTTTTTTTAATTGAGTCCTCCACACACTTTAATAAAATTCAACATTTTTATTAGTAACAAAGTACACTACATTAGCAGTTATAAGTAAATCACTTATTAACTTAATACCTTTTGAACTATGCATAATAAATATTCTTTTTTTCATTTTCAGATAAGTACCATTGTCTTTTTTATTTCCTTTGGAAGCTTCTACCAATAACCTTAAAAAGATTCATTATAAGCTATATGATACGTGCACCAAAAATCTACAAGTCATGAATATTTACTAGTTCAAGCAAATAAGGCAACAATACTAAAGAGAGGTTCTTCAGCTTCTAAATCATCTTTCTTTACTATCTTTACTTGTTATATTGTCTCTTTTCTTTTTATCTTACAAATATTTCCAATATACTCATCTGATGGCAAATACTACACTTCATATTTGGCCTAAACCAACAATAATTGAAAGTATGATTTGTCTTTTTATAGTAGGAACAAGTGTAAACTTACCTTCTAGCCTACTGACCTCCTTCCTCCTTTTCGATTCTTTTTCTTTTCATCCTTCTTCTTGCCTTCTCTCCACTTAATGTTGGCTTGGTTATATATTATGTTCATCCTGAAGGCCAAAATTTTAGCCTCAAACCATTTAAGAATGCTAATAAAGGTCATGTAAACAAATCTCTTTGCTTTTGAGACTTCTTCAAGTAGCCTAAGTTGATTTACTACTTTCATAAGTTTATCAATATATTCTTCAATGTTTCAAAATCATTCATTATTAATAGCTTAAATTTTCTTCACAAATTTATTACTTAAACTTACATTTTCCTTTCTAACTCTTGGAACTCATCTTTGATCTTGTCTTAAGTTTCTTTACCTATTTTATATGCCATAATAACAAAGATTGCTTTTAATGTAACACCTTACTCTCATAGAGCATATCCCCGAACATACCGAAGGTATTTGAGAACATACTTTATGAGAGTGGCATGCTAGGACAATCATTCATAGTAATTGCAATTTTTTCACGCATCTCAAAATTCATTACAATATCATAATGAATCTAAATTCAAGCAACAACACTTTTTTTTTTCAATTGAAGCTTGCTTTGGCTTGTTTCATTCATAAATACACTCAGTCATGAATGTCATTACACTTTACAATTCACATAAACACTATACAATATTTTCGAAATACAAGTCAAATATATATAAAATCACTGAAGACTTATGTAGATGCAACTAATCCCGACCTCTATCTTTTATTCGATTACAGTGGCTATATTCTAGTTTGTCTAACTAGGTATCTCCTGAACTTGAAAGACAATGTTACAATTTTGGTGAGTTTTGCGAACTTAGTGAGTGGACCATCCTCGATAGCTCACTCATATCATGTAACATAATAATTCACATCATCATATAAGGCACATCACTTCACTAATCATCACATAACATCAAACATCATCTTTGTTTACTTATTTCATATTTTGCATTCAAGATCATTCAAACTATTTATTTCAATCATTCACTTAATGCATATCAAATATATATATACAATGCTCATGAGACTCACTTTCAATTGTTACGTTGTTGTGACTGAGTGCCTGTAACTGTCCCGTATCTATTACGGATACCAGGCTCAATAATAACTATCCCGTATATGTTGGAAACACCAGGCTCATTATACATAGTGAGCCTTTGGCTCTTAATCACATTCTGAGCTTTAAGCTCTTTTTCGATGGCTATTCCAGTTACAACTGCCTTTATCAGTTCATGCATTCATGTAATGAAATGCATCAAGTCATATAAGTTCAATTAGTCACTTTATTTCACTTTACACATTCACTTTCACATATCATCGGACCTAAGTCTGACATTCAAAAAATATGTTGAGAATCACTTATTCCTTATTCATTCACATTCCGAACTTTAATAAATTTCCAAACATTAAAATTAATGTCTGGAATTATCACATTCACATTCACATTCACATTCACATTCACATCAATAATAATTCAAAACAGATGCTTAAATAGAACAATTAATTAAAAGGAGACCATCTAGGTCGACTCACAGTACGCTCCATATTAGCATTAGCTTTTATGATCCGTATAAGTCTAGATGCTGACTTTCAATCCTATGTCTCAACTTTATGCAATACATATTGTACACACATTACTAATTTGCACAATTACATAAACATTCAATTATAAACATATGTATATGTGTAATGTATAATACATGCTCAATTTGACAATTTTGGGTATGTTTCTTTAATCTCATAACTCAATCACTCAAACAACTTCACTTGTTTATGTCTAACTTGCACTTAAGTTCATAGCTCATAAAACTTGGTTATTCTAACATCATAATTCAATCATTCATCAATTCTCTTCTAGCATTGTAAGATAACATAATATGCAAGTTCTCATTCATTTTTACTTAATACACATTTCTCATCTTTTTTGAATCACATTAGCATTTATATGAACACCTTCATTCCCATTATACTCATAATTTTCTAGATTTTATTACTTTGATATCAACAATTCACTCACTATGTTATAACCTCATTTTATCACTCTAAACATTTTATACATTTAACCACTTAATCCCTCATCAATTAAATTCATTACAAGTCTCATTCAAGCCTAGATGCTCCATAGGAAAGTGCCTAACCATTGGTTGTTTCAACTATCACATAAAATATAACATCTCATATTTAGGCCATTCCCACGATCGTGGAGGCCATCCCATGATCATGGGATTCATCAACATAACACATTTTTGCCTTCCTTTCAATTCCTATGATCATGGGTTTTGTTGTCCGTAAATTTCCAACTCTTTTCTTCATGATTTCTAGATTTTAGACTCTCATATGTTATAACCAAACCATCTTATGCTACATTAGTCATTTATACTTCATTTCCCCTTCATCCTCACCTCATCTCTATCTCAATATCATTCATCAACAAATCATAATCTATGTTTGGTCATAAACAAAAAACCAGAACATCCATGTATAAATGCATTCATCAATTTTCTGCACACATTCAACTCTATTATCACCTTCACTTTATTTCTAAACTTTCATCCTAGTTCTTCTCATTTCAAGATGCTACATTATTCTTTTCTTTAGCTTCAAATCTCAATTTATATGCTCACATAACAACTTATAACTTATGGCTTTCATATACCAAAAACATATCATTCTTTCTTCAAATTTTCTGCACTCTTTGTATACACAAAATTAGGTCATATACTCATCTCTTCTTTTGTCAATTATCAAATCTCATTCAAATACCAATTTCATTATTAATCATCCATAAAACAATACATGATCTTTTATTTATCATTTATATGAAACAGAACATCTATGTATATTAAGGTCTTCATCAACATATCATCACTCTTCAACCACTATTTTTATGATAATTAAATCTCAAAAACATATCTATATCAACTTATGAGTTATTATTCATCATAAATGCAAAAACAAGACAACTATATACTCATTTCTTCACTCACGTTTCAACATGTGTTCATCACAATTTATGGTCTATCAACTGCTAACTATCATCATAAAAGTTGCTATTTAACAACCAATGAAGAATAAAGCTTGTTTTACTCAACTCTTCTCAATTCATCACATAGCCCTAGCTTCCAAGCATCATTCGATCATCATCATTCAAGGTGGAAAGGTTAGGTCTTTCAGTAACAAGATGGAGAAGATGACAAAAATAAAAGTAGCAAATGAAGGATGAGAGCAAGATTCAACGTTGAGAGGTGAAAAATGAGTGTCATGATCTGGAGAAGAAAGAAGAAAATAACGAAGAAAAAGAGAAGAAATAACCATGTGTTAACCAAATGAAAGGCAAAAGATGTTCTTTCAATGAAAAAATATCGAGAGTGAGGTGTGTAGCATGGCAAGTGACACTTGTCTCTTGCCACATGTCACTAACTTGTGGTTCTCACTTGGTCTCTTTTAGTAACTAGTCCATTTGTCCTCCAATTTCTAATCCAATTGTCTCCTAATTTTCAATGACACTTCTTATTAAATCCTAATTTCTCTTATCAATAATTTCCACTACTATTTGACATTTATTTCAACTACCATTTATCAATTATTTTGCCACTTAGCATTTTTAGTCTAAAAATACACATAAATATCATAAATTTTCCAAAATTTCACCAAAAATTGTAAATAAAAAATATAGTTCATCAAACCAATTTTCAACATAATTTATTTACTATTCACATCATAATCACATTAGAATCATTTATACCCAGAAAATGTCAAATGAGTGCATGAATAGTCATTGTAATATATGCAAACTAATCAAATTCACGTGTGTGTATGCTAATATTATGCATGAACATGAAATGCATTTTCTAATTTCTCATTACTATTTCTCATTTACAAAAATCTAGGATTCTAACCCTTAGTATGGAAACAGAATGTTACATCTAAAACTAGAGTATATGTGGCTGCTAACACTTTATATCTCTTAGATTTCTCCTTGTTGTGCTTTTTAAAATAATATACCATTGGATTATATGAAAGTTGATGTGGGGCAACCTCCCATCTCAACCACATCCCATTGATTAAAAGCTCTCAATTACACCTTCGTCTTGACATGTCATACTACATAATTCATTTGGAGCAATGGATTTGTTAATGCAGGAAAAAATTAGTTGAAGGAATTCCATCAATACAAGTCCAAAAATTTGAGTTTTCTCTAAAGAAGGAAAGAGAAAGTGAATCCTCACCTGTTTTCACTCACACAATTCGTTAAGAGCCTTCAAAACTGTAATATTTTGAAAAAGTTATTGTAATATCATAATATTTTTCTTACTAAGATTCACGGAGGTAACTAAAGAATAAGTGAACAAGCAAAAGCACTTTTATTTCCCTATTCATTTTGTTTTTATCACAAAAGATAAAATGTAAAACAAACAAAAGAGTATGCCAAGATAAAAAAAACTCAGAAAATTTAAATACAAGATTAAAAAATTGTCATATATTTAAGATGGTTAACTTGTTATATAGGTACAACTATTGCAACTAACTATAATAAGAAGGTAAGTTCGTTAATGTTATTTTTTATGCACATGACTTGGGACACTATTGTGTTTTAGGGCATATTATCCTTCAGTAAGAACACAGCCTATAATATGAGAAGTTACCAGACTATATTACAAGATGAGATGGAAACAAAAGATTACATCGTTTATGAAACAGGGGTGTCTCAAATTGTATTTCTCTTAGATAAACTTGACACGAGTATGATTGTATTTATGTATTTTTATGGACTTTCAACCAAAGTATTTGAACTATCAGGCTCGGCCCTAGGTAAGGGTAGGAAGGGCACCTTCCCAGGGCCCACTCTTAACTTGCCCCTATTTTGACTCATTTTGTTCTTTATGAGGGCTTACTTTTGATGCTTATAAAGATCAAAAAAAGTCAAAATAGGAACCCTTTTTTACTTTACCCAGGGAATATAAAATGTATGACAGGGTTGTGTCAAAACATTAAAATTGTATAAATAACCTAAAAATAGACTTGGAAGGATGAGTGACTTTCATGTTTTACAAAAAATGCCTTAACTCTAACACTACCAATGAGCAAAGAGACATTGGTTCCCTGTATGATGAGTTTATAAAGAAATATCAATTAAAGGTAGTTTGAAATGCAAACTTTATGTTATTCTAATGTTAAAATACTTATCTAAGTGAATTAGGGCATGTCATCGATAAGTGAATTAGGGCATGTCATCAAAATGTTTGGAGGGTAACTTGTAGGCCATCTGTAAGTTTCTAAAGCTAGAGAACACTCGTGACCAAGATAATAAAAAACATGAATTTATAATGTTTGCATCATAATTATATACATTAGTAATTTCAATTAAGATGCTACTATATTTATTTTAAATTGCTATTCTGATGGTGCTAGAAGTAGTTAAATGTGTACTTATTTAATAGATATTAAAACAAAGACATTTAGGATAAAAGTTACGAGAATCTTGTGTGATTTAAATAATCTAATTTTTAAAATTCTAAATTTTTTTGTGATTTTTAATTTTTCAGAAAAACTCTTTCATTTAAACTTTTGTTAAAAAATAATATCAAAATATATATGAAATAAACGTTATACATTAACCAATCAAATGATATTGATATGATGATCTAATTCTTAAATTCAACTAAAACTAATTATCTCAACTTAAGTATAATATGTTGTTCGTGGGTGGTTACCCACATAACATAGTAGTTTACCAATTTTGGTGGGTCGTATCTATTGGTTTTGTTTTTGAAATCTCACATCCGCTTCCAATCGTCTTTGCCTGCTATTTTGATGGGAAGACAACGCATAATATAAAATGTGGGAAATGGTGTTTGGTTCCTAAGCTTGGCATTATTCTGCGCACACCATTTGATTGCATTTGCTAAAGCTTAGAAGAACCCTCACACCTAGTTGAATCTCAACATTAATGGCGGAAGGTATGAGATTAAAATTTCAAATTTCTATTTTTACTGTAATAGACATGTATATGGTTTATTCTCATGTCTAACAGTGGGTATTAGAGCGAATTTACCTCTGCCTTGATATATTAGGTGACTTTTTTATTGCAAATATTGATGTTGGTAAAGTAAATATATTGTGATATTGATCATTCATTTCTAAAGGAAATTCAATTATGTTTAAAACTACTTTTGAATAATCAAAAATAAAGTTTTAGAAGCCAAGATATAGTCAGATTTGTAAAACAGGTAGGATCCGGGTTAAGTTGACCCAATTGGAGGTTGAAGATGATTCACAGTGCATGTGTTTTCTATTATTCACTAAAAATGTGGGTTTTTCATAACAATTAAAAGAAAAAGTTTTCATGAGGTCACCATCAAAGGCTTTGAATTGTGTTTGCTTTAATTGTTGCATGAAGTCTAAAAAACAATGCTTTGCATGAATTTTGCAGAAACTTGTATTTTGCGAGGCCCATCATTGGAAAGCTTTACATGAATTCTAAAAACAAGACATCATATTTTGTAGGACCCTCATTGAAAAGTTTTAGGTTTATACTTGTAAAGAATAAATTGTTCAGAATTTGGATTGAAAGTGGTCCATGTTTATATTGTATTTATATATTGAACTCATAAAATTTTAAACTTTGATAGATTATTCCAATTTTGTTGAACTGCATGATTTCAATCATTGTTTGATTTTAAATTCATGTATATGTTTTATGTAAATATATGTATTAATGCATGATTAATTAATTTTAAAGGATTATGTGGAAGTTTTATTACTAATATTTTGCCTAAAATGAGGTGTCATGTGATCAATATAATTTTAATTATTTGAAGATTAGCCATAATATCTTTGATTAAGAGAGATTGTATATTAAATGCTATGGATCACATATAGTAAAATGACACAAATTGTAATTAATCATATTCAAATATAATAAATTTTATCTCACAAGAATATTTATTATATTGGCATGGTTAATTAGGATGAAATGACAAATTTTCTTTTTTTAATTTACCCACAATTATTATGAAAAGGAATACAATTTGATAGTTTCGTTATAAAGGTTATACATGAATCTTTTAATTAAAGCTTAGCCTACATGCAGTTTTAATTATTATATGATTCACATTTGAAATATGATTGCGTGTTTTAACATTGGTAAAACATGATATATGATTATTTGCTTCAAAAGTTAGTGAAATAAGCATGTTTATTTGAATTTTGTGCAATTATTCAAATTGTGAATTTTTCTGATATTCAATGTGATATTCCTAAATTGCACGGTGATAACTATAAAATATGGAAAGAAAGGATTCTCCTCCAATTACGGTGGGTGGACATTGACAATGCTATCTGAAAAGATGAACCACCTGCACCTATTGAAACTAGCACTCAGGCTGAAATTGCTCTTTATGAATATTGGAAGAGATCTAATCACCTTAGTATGATATACATAAAGACCAAAATTAATGCTAGTATCTATGGTTCTATTAGAGAGTGTGATCGTGTTAGGGATATACTAAAGGCTATTGATGAATAGTTTGAGTCTTCAGATAAGGCCTTAGCTAGCACTTTAATGACTAAGTTACCATCAATGAATCTCACAAGTGTTAGAGGTGTGCGTGAGCACTTCATACAAATGAGGGACATTGCGGCTTAACTAAGGTCTCTTGATGTTGAGATGTCGGAGTCTTTCCTTATGCATTACATACTTAATTCCCTTCCACCTCAATATGGACCCTTTAAATCTCTTACAACACACGTAAGGATAAATAGTCTATCAATGAATTGCTAACTATGTGTGTTCAAGAGGAAGGAAGGTTAGTAGTGGAATTGGGTGAAAGTGCATATATGGCTATAGAAGGAAGGAATAGAGGGCAAGCCAGACAAAAAGGAAAGGGTCAAATACTAGTCCATAATAAGATAAAAAAAGGATTTCAATCCTAAGTTTCACTTTTGAAAAAAAAAGGGCATATAAAGAAGGATTGTGCCAAATTTAAGGCTTGGCTTATGAAGAAAGGTATTTCAATATCACTTGTTTGTTATAAATCTAATATGGTTAATGTTTGTCATAAAACTTGGTGGATTGATTATGGTTCTTCTAAACCATAAAAAGTCAGTGGGCAATGAACAGTGCATGTATTCAGGCAACAAGATGCATTCAAATGTAGAAGTTATTAGGACATCCAAATTAGTTTTAAATCCTAGTTTGTTTTGAATTTGGAAAGAATATTTTATATTCCAAGTTTCTCTAGAAATTTGATTTCAATTTCAAGGCTTATATTTTTGGGTTATTCCTTTAACTTTTCAAATACATCATTCAGTTTATATCATGGATCTAATCTTATTGGGAATGGTACAATGATTGATGTTCTTTTTTGAATTAATTTATAAGAAATGTTTTTCATAATACAATGCATTTCCATAATAATGCTGGTATTAAAAGATTCCTTATGAATAAACAATCCTCTATGAAAGAATTAAAAAATTAGTAAATGATGGAATACTTAGTACTTCGGATTTTACTAAATTTGATGTTTGTATGGACTGCATAAAGAGAAAAATGACCAATAAGACAAAGAAAGGTGCTAAAAGGAGTTCAGATATATTAGAGATCATATATACAAATATTTGTGGTCCAGAAATGGAATCTTATAGTCAGAAATACTTCATTACTTCATGATACATGTACCTCTACTTACTTCATAACAAGAATGACTCATTAGATATTTTTAAGGTATTTAAAATGAAAGTAGAGAGAAAATAAGGTAAGCAAATAAAGATCGTGAGATCAGATAGGGGTAGAGAATTTTATGGTAGATACACTAAGGATAGATAAGCACTTGGTCCATTTGTGAAGTTTCTTTAAGAGCATGGGATAATAACTCAATACACAATGCCTGGGTCTTCGAACTAAAATGGTGTAGCAGAAAGAACAAATCGAATATTATTAGACATGGTGTGTAGTATGCTTAATAGCTCTAAGCTTCCTAAGTCCTTGTGAACTGAAGCTCTTAAAACGACAGTGTATATATTATGCCTATTTCTAACCAAGGCTGTTTCAAAAACATTGGATTTATGGAAAGGTTGGAAACTGAGTTTGCAACATATGCACATTTAGGGATGCCCATCTGAGGTAAGAGTTTATAATTTGTAAGAAAAGAAACAGAATCCAAGGACTATAAGTGAGTATTTCATTGGATATACTGAAAGGTCCGGATAGTATAAATTTTATTATCCATCTTATAGTACTAGGTTTGTGGAATCAAGAAATGTAAAGTTTCTTAAGAATGACTTGATCAGTGAGAGTGATCAATCTCAAGACTTAGTTCTTGAGAAGGATCATTTTCACACACAAAATCCTACTTCAAGTAATAGATTGATTATCATTCATAACATCCATCAAAGTCAAACGAGTGTTGAATAATTAATCATTGAAGTTCCACAAGCTGCTAAAGATAAGTTAGTATATCCGAATGTTCAGCAATAACCAGAGGTTATTGAGCAACCAGTTGTACAAGCTTCTCTACAGGAGGGAACTAATACAACATTAAGAAGATCAACTATAGATAAAAAATTAGCAGTACCTAGTGATTACATTATGTATCTACAAAAAAATGACTACAATATTAGAGCCAAGAATGACCGCAAAATGTTTTCACTAGCTATGAGTTGTAATGAATCTCAATTATGGTACAATGCAGTAGATGAAATGAATTCTATGGCATCTAACAAAGTCTGACATCTTGTCGAATTGTCTCATGGTACAAAGGACATTGGATGTAAATGGGTTCAAGACAAAAAGGGACTTATTAGGAAAAATTGAAAGATGTAAAGCTAGACTTGTTGCTAAAGGATTTACTCAACAAGGGGGAATCGATTACATGGAGACCTTTTCTCCTGCATCTAAGAAGGATTCCTTATAACTGATTGTGACATTAATTGCTTATTTTGATTTGGATCTACATCAAATGGATGTAAAAATGACATTCCTTAATGGAGATGTAGCGGAAGAGGTTTATATAAAACAATCGAGCCAATTGTCCTCTAGTGATGGTGAGCAATTAGTGTGCAAGCTTAAGAAATCCATATATGGATTGAAACAAGCCATTCATAAATGATATTTGAAATTACATGATATCATTTCTTTGTATGGTTTTGTAAAGAATAACATGGATCAATTCATATCAGAAAGTTAGTGTGAGCAAAATTTGTTTCCTTGTTTTATATGTAGATGATATTCTACTTGCCACTACTGACAAGCGTTTATTATATGAGGTAAAACAATTTCTTTCTAAGAATTTTGATATAAAAGATATAGGTGAGGCATCTTATGTCATTGGCATTAAGATCTAAACGAAAAAATTTCAATGCATTTTGGGTCTATCCCATGAATCTTATATCAATAAGGTCTTAGAGAGATTTCCGATGAAACATTGTTTACCGAGTATAGCACATAATGTGAAGGGTGATAGGTTTAATTTAAACCAGTTCTCTAAAAACGAGCTTGAAAGGGAACAAATGAAAAATATTTGATATGCTTCTGTAGTAAGGAGCCTAATGTATGCTCAGGTTTGTACAAGACCTGACATTGATTTTGCTATTGGAATGTTGAGAAGATAATAGAATAACCCAGGTATAAACCACTGGAGAGCTATCAAATATGTGATAAGGTACCTTAATAGGACCAAAGATTAAAATCTTATGTATAGGTGAACTACTGATGTCGAGGTAGTTGGCTACTCAGATTCAGACTTTGCTGGTTATATTGATTAATGAAAATAAACATTTGGATATGTGTTTATGTTTACCAGTGGAGCAATTTCTTAAAAGAGTTCAAAGCAGACTTTGACTGCTACTTTTATGATAGAGGCTGAGTTGGTTTCTTATTTTGAGGCTACCTCACATTGTGTATAGTTGAAGAGTCTTATATCTGGGCTTAGAATTGTGGATTTTATTTTTAAGCCACTGAGAATGTACTGTGATAATTCAATTGCAGTTTTCTTGACCAAAACAACAAGAATGGTAGTCGAAGTAAGCACATCGACATTAAGTATTTGGCCATTAGGGAAAATTTCAAAGAGAGCAAGGTCATTGAACACATTAGCACTGAATTGATGATTGTTGATCCTTTAACAAAAGACATGCCACCAAAGAGTTTTAAGGATCATGTTACTCCAACGGGACTCGGTTCCATTGTGTGATTTATTGTATGTACTTTTATCGAAACTCTTATTAATTTTGTTGTTTCTCATTCTGCTGTACACATTTTAATTTTGAGAATAACAATTATTATGGACCTAGAATAAACATAAAGGTCTATTCATCCAGTTAAAGTGGAACAAGAAATAGGATGCATTGTGATACATGGAAGATAATAATCATATTTAGTGGATTTATCTTCATGATTCGTGCATCGGTTTCTTGAGTAGAGGATTCATAACTTTTAGATACACTATACGACCCAAGTGGAAAAATGTTGTCTGTGGGTGGTTATCCATATAATGCAGCAGTTTCCCAATTCAGGCGGGTTGTATTTGTTAGTGTTGTTTTTAAAACCTCACGTCTGCTGCCAACTATCTCCACCTGTTGTTTTGATGGGAAGACAATGCAGAGTATAAAATGTGGGAAATGATGTTAGGTCCCTAGGCTTGGCATTATTTTGCACACACCATTTGATTGCATCTGCTAAAGCTTAGAAGAACCCTGACACCCTGTCAAATCTCAACATCAATAGCAGGAGGTATGAGATTAAAATTTCTCATTTTTTTAACTGCAATAGACATTTATATGGTTTATTCTCATATATAACATAATCACAATAAATTATTAATTTAGGCTAAGTTTAATTAATTGGAATAGAGTTTAGAAGATAAGTTAGGTCAATATCAACAATATTTTATTAGTTTACGTATGAAATTTATGTTACGTGTATGCTACCGGCAAAAAGTTCTTTAAAATAAAAATTAAACTTTTTTATTAAAAATTAGAGATTAAAAAGATTTTTAAAAGTTATTTATACTAGAAAAGGCATGTATCTTTTACCAGACAAATTTTTTAACAACGTTATCTATTTTTATCTTAGTAGATGTTAAACGTGACCATGCACCTTGTGTTATAAGTTGATGCAAATTTCGTTGCTTTGATATTGTCTTAACTAAGCATTGAATATCGTGAAGGGCACATGTAGTCTTGCTGTAATGGAAAAGTAGTCTACTGTAAAGTTTTTACAGCAGAATGTATACAGAACATGAAAAGCTGAATGAGAAGATGAATTGAATTAAAAGGAAGCTACATCTTTCATTGCATTCAGAACGTATATATGTTGAGTGTGTTGAATACATTAGCTTCAAATTCAAAAAAACACAATGATGCTTTGACTTGACAGAACATGAAGAATTAATCCTAATACAAGTAATCTACACCTACTACATTACAATACAACTTAAACTTTTAAATAGCACTAAATCAAGTTACATTCTAACACTCCTCCTTGATGCAGGTGCTTTTGAAAACTCCAAGCTTCTCCCTAAGAAGCTCAAATTGAAGTTTCTGTAGATTCTTGGTAAAAATATCAGCAACTTGTTCCTCTGATGAGCAATGCAGCAGCTTCACTTGATTTTCCTTCTCAGCTTCTCGAATGGCATGATATTTGATCTTGATATGCTTTGTCTTTCCATGAAAAACAAGATTTTTCACCATAGCCACAGTAGATTTGTTGTCACAAAAAATCTCAGTAGCTTTCTCCATCTTGAAATTCAAATCAAGCAAAACCTTTCTTAGCCACATACATTGATTCACAGCAGATGAGGCAGCAACATTCTCGGCTTTAGCAGTGGATTGAACAATAGATCCTTGCTTCTTTGTGCTCCACAAATCATGGCTGATCTAAGAGAAAAGCAATACCCTGATGTTCTCTTCATATCTGGGAGTGAACTAGCCCAATCACTATCATTACAATCGATCAACTTCACACAACCAATTGGTTTATAGTGCAGTCTATAGTTGAGAGTGCCATGCAAATATCTCAGAACCCTTTTGACAGCCCTGAAATGCAATTTAGAAGGACAATTCATGAACCTAGATAGCAGACTTGTGATGAACATAATATCAGGTCTTGTAATTGACAAATATAGCAAGGAACCAACTGCACTTCTATAAAGAGTAGCATTTGCCAAATCTGATTCATCATCAAGAAATAGCTTAGTTCCTTGAACTCCAGGAGTGCTAACTGATCTGGACTTTCCCAAACTGAACCTCTTTAGCAGCCCTCGAGCATATTTTTCTTGTGACATGAAGATTCCATGTTTGTCTTGCTTAGCCTCCATGCCCAGAAAATAAGACATTATTACTAGGTCATTCATCTCGAAGACATGCTCCATTTTAGACTTAAAATCCTTTATGGCCTTCAGGTTGTTTCCAGTTATCAAAAGATCATCAACATACACTGAAACCACTAATCTTTCAGTTCCAGAAAATTTAACATACAATGTAACTTCATTGCAACTTTTCTGAAATCCAAAATTCAAGAGATACTCATCAATCCTTGCATACCATGCCCTTGGAGCTTGCTTGAGTCCATACAATGCCTTTTTCAACAAATAAACTTTGTCAGGATCAGTTACAAATCTCTCAGGTTGTTCCACAAAAATTTCTTCTTCAAGTATACCATTTAAGAAGGCAGACTTGACATCTAGTTGGAAAACTTGCCATTTCAGATGGGTGGCAATGGAGAGAAGCATTCTAATTGTATCAAACCTTACAACTAGAGCAAAGGTTTCATTGAAATCAATCCCATGCCTTTGAGCAAACCCCTTGAAAACTAATCTTGCTTTAAACTTGTTGATTGTTTATCCGGATTGAGTTTCACTTTAAAAATCCATTTCAGCCCAATCAATTCCTTATTAGCTGGATTAGGAACTAAGATCTAAGTTTCATTTTTGTTGATCATTCGAAGCTCCTCCTCCATTGCAGCTCACTAAATTTCACATTTCAACGCTTCATTTGTAGCACCCCACTCCCGCAAGACCCGAACCCGACATCGTTGGTAATATCCGAGACCGTGTCTGCCGAGGGTGGCGTGCTAATGCACTCAATCATTCAAAAGTTGGTATAAATTTTTTTTTAACATATCGTGCGGAATACATACTCAAATTGGATCCATATTCATTTATCATCAGTTTCCAATAGCA
>JANZXR010001742.1:0-17320 GCA_027575705.1 Erythroxylum echinodendron | reverse complement strand
AGGAGAACAAGTAGTAGATCAGTTTGGTGGAGGATATAATAATGAGAAGAGGATACATCACCTAGGAAAGGATACATTGCTAAGGATAAGATAGCACAGCGAGAAGTTAAAGCTGTAGCAAAGGAGTTAGTATAATTCTATCATCTTGTTCTTATGTTATATATTTTCCTTGTACCGTATCATGTATGGCTTCGCATGTGGATTTGGTTATATTGGCTCTATTGAAATTTGATTTCTAAAAAACAAAGTTTTGAAATCTACCGTTTTAGCCAAATCTTGTATGCTTAAGTTTTCGATTCAACATTGCCAACATTCTGTGAGTGAAATTTTAAAAATTCTGTAATACATGGTTTATACTGAAGTTATAAGTTTTAATTTGAAAGTGATCTAAAATAGCTTATATATTAAGTTGGTTCCATTTAGAACGTGCTCTATAAATATCTCATCTAAGTTCAAGGAGAAGATAGATCTTAAGGGTTATACATGGAAGAATATCTCTTAGGCAACCAAAGATTTTAATTATCACAAGTTTAAGATACAAAAAATATTTTTTTTGTATTTTTTCTTTTAACTATTTTTATACATTAATTAGATAGATATTGTAGTTTATAAGTACTTATGTTTGTTTTTTTCAAAAAGAACTTTTTTGGGATTCAAAATTTGTCGTTGTAACTTATAATGTATGGGAGAGGCGAGCTCATACACATTATAGAGACTTTCTTGGTTCAATAGATAAGAATAGTGTACGACCTCCTTATATATCTGAAGAAATATGAAGTCATTGGTAGCAGTATTGGACATCACCTAAGGCAATGTCCACTTCAAAGCGCAATTCTACAAATAGACGTGGGGATTGGAGGAAGAGAGTTTACTCATATACACTGAAAGATCAATAACCCACTATGAGCATGCAAAGAAACTTGTAAGTATCTAAACTTTACACTTATATTCTAATTTTTGTACTTTGATGTATGAAATTTGATTTCAATATAATTTGATATATGAAATTTAGTATTAAAATATATATGTATTATAGAGAATAATAATGTTATAAATGTTTGATTCCTTTAATGGCTAAGTTAATAAGTAAATTTTTATGTTAAACAAGGGGTAAATATCATAAAAATAGAGGAAACTTTGCCAAAATTTTTGTAAATTATAGTTCACTTATAACATTTTATTTTGACGTAAGAAAAGTCTATGAGTAGGAAGCCTACACTGCGTCATCTCTTTTTACACACCCACATTAACAAACATGATAGTGTGACCTTCATCAACACCTGATGTAGAGAACTTAATGTATGTAAAATTTATACTTTAATATTAATTCTTAAAAATTATCACTTATTGACATAAACAATTATAATAATAGGACCAAATACAAGAAAGCATTCAGCGACAGTCTCAATACTCTGAAACTGTTGATGAGAGTTAAACATATCTTGATACAGTAGGTGGTGGGGACTGCTATGAAAGGATCTTTAGCTTAGATTCATTTGCAAACACATGTTATTCGTAATCCTCCATATCTAATACAACTGAATTTAGTAGGCAATTCGCATCCAATGATCAGAGAGTCGTTCAGCTTGAGAACACAGTAGAGAGGCTAATGGACTATATAGCCCAGCTCCATAATGAGGTGAATGAGTTGAAGGGGAGGGGTAGCACCTCATCACTGTAGTCAGAGCATTCGCCTTCACCAATTGCATAGGTTAGATGGATAAGTGAATGTAGATGTTTTGCTACTCTTTAGTAAATTTGTATGAATTCTTAATTTACAGTTATTTTCAAATAACTTATTAATGTACATTAAATTTTTTATTATCAATCAAGAAAATTTTTATTTTATATTATCACTTAGCCTATTGTTTAAAGAAATTAAATGTAGAAAAAAAATCAAAAGACTATCAACAGCAAACTCAGGAAGGGAATGAGAAATGGTGGTTGAAATTATCATAGGTAAATTTAGCAACAGGTATTGTTTGTCCATAGTTATAAGTTACCAACGGAATTTCTATTGGTAAATTTAGCGACAAACATTGTAAGTTCATCGGTAATTTACCAAAGGACAAACAACTTCCCGTTGCTAAATTTTTTCTGATAGACATTGGTAATTTCATAGGTAAATTTAGCTAAGAAATTAAAATACCCCGTCGCTAAATTTGTGACAGATTCTAAACATCCATCTTTAAATTTTACCTATGGCTGCTTCTTTGACGACTCACTCTATAGATAATTTCCGTCATCAAATTCATTTGTCGATGGAAAATCTTTATTTTTCGTCGATAATTTTTGTTTCTAAAACCAATTTCTTTTGTACTTATAAAATATGCTTGTAGAACTTATAATTCACATGCACAAATAAACACACTCATGACATAATCAACATATTTAACATGTTATATGTGTTGCTCGTTGGTTACCTAGCGGTTTCACCATTTGTGATGGGTCGTGTCTATTGCCTTTTTTCTTTAAACCTCATGTCTGTCCACTACCAGTCATCTCCTTTTGTTGTTTTGATGGAAGACAATAGGGAGGATAAATATACGGTAAACGGTATTGGGTCCCTAAGCTTGACATTTTTTTTTCACATAACATCTGATTGCATTTTCTAAAAGCTTAGAAGAGCCCTCACACCTATTCGAATTTTAACATCAATGATAGGAGGTGTGTGATTAAAATTCCACATTTATATTTTTTATCCTAATAGACATAGACATAATTTCTTTCCATGTCTAATAGTTGATATTAGAGCCAATTTACCTTTCCTTTGATATTGTTAAATATTAGTGATGATATGCATGAATGATCAACTTTTCTATTACAAATATTAATCTTTTTAGAGTCAATATATTGTGAAATGTCTCTTAGATATCAAAGGAAATTCAATTCTATTTAAAATGGCTTTTGAATTATCAAAAACAAAGTTTTAAAAGCCCAGATATAAAGGGATTTACAAAATGGGTTGAGTTGACCTGAATAAAGGTTGGAGATGATACACCGTCAATGCCCGCTAGTTCTACCCTTCGTTGTTCATTTCTGCTAATTAAAAGAAAAACTTTTCATGGGGCCCACCATTTGCTTTAATTGTTGTGTAACATACCACTATTATAGAGCATATGCTAGAACATCTAGAGAACATTCAAGAACAATCCCTATGAAATGTCATGTTAGGGCAATCACATCAACTTGTTATGGCATCATAAAGAACATAAATATTTCCAAAGATCAAAACCACTCATTTCATTCACAAAATGAAACTTACTTACATTGCCATTACATGTCATAATCTGTGTTTATATATAGCAAAACATTTGGGAGTTTAAGGTTCTATGAAAAAAGTTCAACATGAATGGATCAGCCAAACAAAAGTATTCTATCTAGACTCTGCAGGTATTAGTTGACCAGACCTTTGAGCCATTCTTGTTTCCGAAATTGATAGTACTAGACTTTTATTATATCACCTTAGAAGCTAGGTCTCCCTTGTACTTGAAAATCAATGTTATAATTTTGATGAGTTTGCGAACTCAATGAGTGAACCATCATCGATGTGATCACTCAAGTTAGAGCACAAATATCATAAGTATAAACTAAATTCACAAGTGTATTTCCTAATTCAGCAGATGTATCACATCATTCAATATTGAATACCGAATCATAATATACATCTTATTTCAATAATACAGCATGAACTACATACATTTTATATAATCATTTGAGAATAATCCAATCATTTATCTTAATCATTCATGTCATCAACATGTACACAAACATTGCATATCACTATATCAACACATTCAATAATTCTTTGCGATCATTAATATGATAAATGTAGATATATATATATATATATATAAATGCAAATGCACATGTGGCTCCACTTTCATTTTTACTTTGTTATGATCGAGTTTATATTTACTATCCTATATCCGTTGTAGATATTGGGCTCATTTCATAATCTGTCCTGTACCTGTTATGGATACGGGCTGATTAATAACTGAGAACGTGGTTCTTTGTGCACATTTTTTAGCTTTAAGTTTTTTCTTATTGGTCACTTCGATCACAATTCCTTTATCTAATCATGTATAATAATGTGATGGAATGCATCAGTTCATATAATATGCTATCAATAACTTTCATTTAATGTGCACCGTCATTTATCACATTCATCAGATCTGAGTTAGGCATTCAATATTTAGTTAAGTGCACATTTTCTAAATTCATATACAATTAGAAAGCACTTCCAATACAATCCTGAATATCAAACTTCTCGGACCGTCAATATCTAGAATTATCACAATCTTATCAATAACAATTCAATATCTAAAAGTTAGTTTAAACTAATTCAGTCATAGTGAGAAAACATCTAGGTTAACTCACAATACACTCCATATAAGCTATTGCCTTGATGACCCGGTAATGTCTAGATGTTGATGATCAATTTGTGCTTCTTTTATCATACAATACACACATATAGTTCATACATTACTAAGTTGATCAATCATAAGAATATTCAATCATGCATATATGTGTGTGGGGGGGGGTGTCATATTTGCTCAATTGACCTTTCCGGGTATGTAACTTTTCATAAATTTTTACCATTCAAACATCATATTTGTATACTACCATTTTGTAATCAAGTTTGTACCTTTCAGTTAGCTTGATTTACTCTAAATTCATCCACCATACTTTACACTTATCCTTGAACATTTCCATGATAAAAACCTCTTATAATACTCACACAATTGTTACTTTAAATCTGAACTTTTAGCAAGTTAAATCTATACATTCACCAAACTTTTTCCAACAATGTATACTCATACATTTACCCAATTCTCATTCATCAATACCCCTATATTCTTCAATATTCATTCTTCCATACCTTATACACATTAATTATGTCCTTATGTTCATGTTTGCAATGAAAGAACTCATTTATTCCTTTAACAAATCATAATTTCCATATTTAAACTCAACCACATCAAAACAGTTCATTCTTTAGATTATGACATCAATTAACTATATAAACTTATCAAGCTCTTAACCAATTAATCAAACAACAATCTAGGTTCATTCCTACCCTTAATCAAGTCTAAATATACCAATTTAGAGTGAAAGCTCTCATCTGGTACAATATGTATACAAGACTGAAATTAAAATTCCAGAATTTGTCATCATCATCACTAATGTGTGTAACTTTACTACCTTTAATAACTCACGAATTTTACAAGATTAAAGACATCACTAACACCTGAAATTTCCAGATTTCATGTCCTTTAAGGTTACTTCATTTCAGGTTATTTTAACTTCCATATTGGTTACACTAAGGCTTACGAAATTCTGCTTATTTATGTCATTAGCATTCATTTTTTTTACAAACACACCTACAACTCTAATTTTCCATATTTGAAAACACCTTAATAACAACTGTCTTTAGAATGAATTCTTCATCAATGATAATTCAAATTCGAAATTAAGTAATCCATACAACATCCTATAAACTATTATTTTCGTACATGCAAAAACAGAATAGAAAAATACCCATTCATTCTCCATTTTCTAGCACATCTTCAACATCAACATCATATACAATCTATCCTAATTCAACCATCATAATCTTTCTATTATAATATGCCATAAAGAACAACACTTGACTTACTTATTTTGCTTCTAATTCTAGTTCAATTCATCAAATCTACCTAGCCCTCCATATATGCAAAATCATCCAAAATTCAGGGTTGAAACTAGACGGCTTTTGGCTAAGATAAAGGACAACAATAATCTGGTTCTTTAGCTATTTTGTGAAGCGTAAAAGCATGTAATTAGTGTGGTAATTTATCATAACTTAAAGAAAAACAAAAGGATGGGAGACAGAAGCAAGTTTCAGTGGTGAGAGATGAGAAGAGAAGAAGAACGAACAAGGTTTAAACAACTCCTGCAGAAACGTAACTGGTTAGATGCTAGATGTCACCATGTTGCGTTAACATATACCCCTAAACATGTAAGCCACTTTTCCCCTCCATAAAATTCCAAATGTCACTTAGTTACTAGTTTATTTTTCATTTAATCATTGCTTCCATTTCTCAATTAATTCTAGTCTAAATTTACATTTTAATTCATCACTTTTCTAATGGTAACAATTAATTCCAAATTTACTACTTGTAACCAATCAAACCAAAATTCTAGAAATAAACAATACACAATTCACATCATGATCATTTTAAACCTTTCATACCCCGGAATATGTCCATGGAGTTCATATACTATCTTTGCAATGTATACAAAATCATAATTCATGTGTTTATGCTAATGCTATGCATGTGAATGAATGCATTTCATGTATGCTAAAATGATTTAACTCATATACAATAATCTAAGGCTCTAACACTTAGTATGGAAAATGGACTATTACAATTATCCCCCCTTAAGAAATTTTTACTTCGAAATTCTTACAGGATTGATCAAACAGATGGAGTATCATTTCCTTATGTTCTCCCCAGTTTTCTATGCAGCTTATTCTCTCGAATGATTCCTCCAAAGGACTTTAACCAATAGGATCACTCAGTTTCTCAATTGCTTAGTCTGATAACTAACTATCTTAACCAGTTCCTCAATATAACTCAAGTTAGTTGCAACTTCAACCTCCTGAGTTAGTAAGACATGTGTTAGATCTGAATGATATCTTCTGAGCATACTAACATGAAACACATATGAATCTAAGCCATCTAAGCTAGGAATACTAACTTATAATCCAATGGTCCTATTCTCTTAATAATCTCATATGAACTAATGTATCTAGGATTTAACTTACCTTTTTTTACCAGCACTCCTTACCAAGGTGATACTCTCAGCAACACCTTATCTCTCACCTAGTACTCTATATCTCTCCAATGCTGATCTGTATAAATTTTTTGCCTATCTTAAGTTGCCTTAATTCTACTACAGATTAGTTTAACCTTATCAACAATATCTTGAATCAACTATAGGCCTTCAACAATCTTTAGACCCTCTTCATTCTAATACAAAGGAAATCGAAACTTTTTTCCATATAATGCCTCATATGATGCCATACCGATACTACTGTGATAATGATTATTGTATGCAAATTCAATATTAACTACATATTGATCCCATGCTCTTTGGAACTCCAAAACACAATCTTTGGGCATATCCTTAACAATCATAATAGTCCTCTCACTCTGTCTGTCTGTCTGAGGTTGAAAGGTCGTACTAAAGTTTAACCTTCTACCTAAAGCTGTTTGTAAACTACCCTAAAATCTAAAAGTAAATCTAGGGTCCCGGTCCGATACAATAGACACTAAATCTCTATGTAATCTCACTACCTCATTAACATACTTTCGAGCTAATTGATACAATGTATTATTCTCTCTCATAGGTAAGAAATGGGTCAATTTTATCAATCTACCAACAATGACCCATATGGCATCATGTTGGCTCGGAGTCCTTGGCAGACTCATAATGAAATCCATAGTGATCCTCTCCCATTTCCACTCTGGAATAGGCAGTGACTGTAACTTTCCATCTGTAGCCTGATGCTCTTCCTTAATATGTTGATAAGTCAAACATTTAGCAATATACTCCGCCACTTGTTTCTTCATCCTTGGTCACCAGAAATGTTATTTTAGAACACTGTACATCTTGGTAGTACCAGGATGTATAATATAGACTGCTATATATGCTTCCTCCAAAATCTTTTTTCTCAAATCATTCACATCAGATACACATAATCTTTGTTTCAACCACAAGGCATCATCCCTCAATTCAAACTCAGAATTCAAATTCTGTTTCAATTTCTCAATAAGCTTCATTAATTTTGGAACCTTGCTTTGAACTTTTCTGATCCTTTCATGCAATACTGATCTAAGCTTCAATATAGCCAATAATTCTTCATTATGTCCCAAATTCAGTTCAAAATTTAATGCTCTCAGTTTTATTAAGTTTGATAGCCTCGATGTCTAAATTTGTGCCACTCTGCTATTAGATTTCCTGCTTAATGCATCAGCCACAACATTATCTTTACCAAGATGGTATTCAATTATGTAATCATAATCTTTAAGTAATTTAATCCATCACCTTTGTCTTATATTTAGTTCTTTCAGACTAAATAAATATTTCAAACTTCTATAATCTGTAAATATCTGAAATGTTTCACTATACAGAATATGTCTCTAAATCTTCAAAGTAAACAGCATAGTAGCAAGTTCTAAATTATGAACCAGATAATTGAACTTATAAGACCTTAACTGTCTCAATACATATGCAATCACTCTGCTATACTATATCAAAACACATCCTAACCCTTAGTGTGAAGCATCACTATATACTACATATCCTCTAGATCCAGATGGAATAGCTAACACCGGTGTCGTAGTTAATCGGTGTTTTAATTCCTCAAATCTCCTTTGGCATTCATCAGCTCATCTGAATGATACATTCTTCCTTGAAAGCTTTGTAGGGGCTAATATCAAAGAAAGCCCCTCGATAAACCTTCTGTAATAACCTGCTAATCTAAGAAAACTCTAGATCTCAGACACATTTCTTAGGGCTTCCCACTTCATCACTACCTGAACTTTCTTTGGGTCTATCTGTATACCCTGTCTAGATACTATATAACCTAAGAATATCACTTAATCAAGCCAAAATTCACATTTACTGAACTTGGCATACAATTGCTTTTCCCTTATTATCTGTAAGACTAACCTCAAATGCTCAGAATGTTCCTCTCTACTCTTCGAATACACTAAATTATCATCTATGAATACAATCAAAAAATGACCTAAGTAAGGTTGGAACACTTTATTCATCAATGACATAAAAGCCTTTGGATAATTTATCAACCCAAAAGGCATCACCAAAAACTCAAAGTGCCTATATCTAGTCCTAAATGCACTCTTTAATGCATCAGCTTCTACTATCTTTAACTGATAGTACCCTGATCTTAAATCTAATTTAGTAAACACTGAACTCCCTGTAACTGATCAAGTACATAATCTATCCTCGGTAAAGGATACTTGTTCTTTACTATCACCCGATTCTACTGCTTATAATCAATACACAATCTCAAAGTCCCATCCTTCTTCTTCACAAACAAATCAGAGCTCCCCAGGGTGACACACTAGGTTTGATAAAATCCTTATCCAACAACTCCTAGAACTGGGTCTTAAATTCCTTAAGTTCCACAGGTGTCATCCTATACGGAAGAATAGATATAGGAGTAGAACCTGGAATTAAGTCAATAGTGAACTATGTCTCCCTATTTGGGGGTAAACATGGTAATTTAGTAGGGAATACATCCATAAAATCCTTAACAATAGGAATATTTTGAATTATCTGTTCATTTCGGGTATCAGTCACATACACTAAGTAAGCCTCGCATCCACTTCGAATCAGTCTGAAAGCACTCATTAAGGAAATCAAACTAGCTGGCATTGCTTGACTAACACCTCCAAATATAGCACTTAGTTGATTAGGAGATTTAAGGATGAATTCTTTAGTGTAACAGTTCATAACAACTTTATGTGCATTAAGCCAATCCATACAAAAAATGAGATCTATCTCCTTTAAATGCAATAATATCAAATTAACTTCCAACTTTGCCTGATCAAATCTAATAATGCACCCTTTATAGACTTCTCCAATCACTGTATTACTACATACAGGTGTACTCACCTCTAAGCCATATTTAACATCTCTCTCTCACAATGTAGTTTAGATGTCAGATATGGTGTGATAAACGAATGCGTAGATCTGGGATCTGACAATGTAAATGCCTCAAATTGAAAGACATTTAACACACTTACAACAACATCTGGGGAGTTCTGTGCCTCCTATTTAGTGATAGCAAAGATTCTGCCTTAAAACTACAACTGATTACTTCGCACCTCATTCCTGACACTAAGACCTGCTAAACTTCTTCTATCTCTACCTCTGTCTCTCTGTCCTGCTCTACTAGCTCTATTTTTTTGAACAACCGTCTTAGTCACTAATCCCCCTCTCGCTCCAGAATGTGGTCCTAAAATTGTTGGACAATCTTTAATCTAATCCTCAAAAGATACACAACGAAAGCAAATTCTTAATATCTTTCAACACTCCCCGCCATATTTCTTTCCACAGTGCTCATAACTAGGCATTTGTTGAGTTTGTCCTCTCAATACTTGACCTATACCAACACTAGCCTGTAAAAACCACCTCTCAATCTAATCCCTAACAGTCCTGATCTGATTTGTGTTTGGAATGATCTATTTTGGTGTTTACTGAATCTCTTACCGAAATCAACTTGAGACTCACCGTGTCTCTTCATTCTGAAATCGTGCCTATACTCTCCTTATCCACCTTTCAATAACTGTTTAATTCAAATTAAGGCAGCTCGTAGTTCAATAAAACTACTCAAATTAGTAATGGCCAACCTTGTTATGATCTCTATATTTAGTCCATCCTTAAATCACCTACACTTATCTTCCTCAGTCAGAATCAAAGAAGTAGTATACCTTATTAACTCATTAAAATGTACTTCATACTCAGCTACAGTAAGACTTCTCTGTTTCAGATCTAGAAACTCCTTCATCTCTCTATCTAGGTAGATCTTTGGCATATAGTTCTCCTTAAAAACCCTTAGGAAGACTTCCCATATTAGTCTACAAGGTTGGGCAGAATTGCCAGGAACAGTCTTCCACCACTGATAAGCTAGACCTTGTAGTAGTGAGACTGTGTAGTTAAACCTCTCGTCAGACTCGCAATAGATCTGATCAAATACCCTGTTCATTCTTTCCAACCAATATTATGCCTCCGTAGGGTCTGTACTTCTATAGAAGTCTATAGCCCCTTGCTTCCTAAGTTTATCATAACTCCTCTCTCTCCTCTTAGAATTCTCGGAGACATTTGTTTAAACTGAGATACTGGAGACTCTCTATTAGCTCCTATGGTCTCAAGGTCAGCTGGCTCTATGACTCGATCTCCTATAGCAGATGACCTACAACAAACAATAAGGGTGATCACTATACGAGTATCTCACAATATATCATGTCTAAATGTTCTTATATGTCCTTGAGGATGCCAAATTATGCTCTGATACCAAAAATGTAACACACCACTACCATAGAGCATATATCCGAACATCCAGTGGACATTCAAGAATATACCCTATGAAAATGACATGTTAAGGCAATCACATCAACTTAATATGGCATCATACTGAACATAGTATTTCCAATGATCAAACTTCTCATTTCATTCACAAAATGAAACTTACTTACACTGTCATTACATTTTATAATCTATGTTTATATGTAACAAAACATTTGGGAGTTTAAAGTTCTATGAAAAAAGTTCAACATGAAAGGATCAGCCAAGCAAAAGTATTCTATCTAGACTCTGCAGGTATCAGTTGATGAAACATTTGAGCCATTCTTGTTTCCAAAATTAACAGTACTATACTTTTATTATATCACCTTAGAAGCTAGGTCTCCCTTGTACTTGAAAATCAATTTTATAATTTTGATGAGTTTGCGAACTCAGTGAGTGAACCATAATCAATGTGCTCACTCAAGTCAGAATACAAATATCATAAGTATAAACTAAATTCACAAGTGTATTTCCTAATTCAGCAGATGTATCACATCATTCAATATTGAATACCAAATCACAATATACATCATATTTCAACAATATCATGAACTACAACCATTTCATATAGTCATTTCAAAATAATCCAATCATTTATCTCAATCATTCATATCAGCAACATGTACACAAACATTGCATATCACTATATTAACACAATTCAGTAATTCTTTGCAATCATTCACATACTTTGTTGTGACTAATAGTTTGTGTTGACTGCACTACAAATTTTATCTGATTCTGTATACTAAAATTTGTAATTATGATAAGTCGGGATCGAATTCATAGGAAATGTTCAGTTAATTTTTGTAATGAAATTAATTGATGCAAGGAAAATATGAGGGGGTTTTAGATTTTTAAGCAATTTAGAAATTAAAGAAAAAACAAACTATTAAAACAAATTAAAACAAACAATAGAAAATGAGAAAAGTGTTGAATACAAGTAAGGTTTGATTCTAGGGTCAATCTCAGCCTAAACACAATCAAGAATATTCCATCATCCTAACGTTTTTACAACTCTCTTCGGACTATTGATTTGAAAATAATAGAACGCTCTACTAATCTCGATTGTCCATTAGGTTATGTTTAATCAAGATACGATTTTTAATTAAACCTAACTACCGAATAACCTAGGATATGATCTCTAGATTCAATTTGGCAGTCAGATTACGAATTGAAAAATGATCAATATAGGTAGTAACCTCACACATTTGGATTATCTAGCCTAAGCTATGTTGCTCCTAATAATTAATGATCATTAGATGCTACTCACAAACATCAAAAATAATGATTACATATTACATTCAATGTTTTAGCAATAGGTTTGAAATAAAACAATCAAAATAACATTTTAAGATCATTCATCCCAAAACCTAATCAAATTAACACCAAAAACACAACAATCCGAAAAGAAATTACAACCTAAAGTGATAAAATAGCTTAACCGTGACTTGGCATCGATATTCTCGCTAAACCAGTGTCAAAAAGTTAGCCTTCAATCTCCATTTTTATGCAGCCTTCAATCTCCATTTTTATGCTTCAAGTGTGAGTCATTTTCTCCATTCTTCGGTGGTGAAAAACAAAGGAAAACCTAGCCCTCTCTCTATTCCACGCTAATGCTCTCTTCTCCCTTTGCTACTATTCATTGATGGGATAAATTAATATTTGTCCACCTACACTATTCAAGCGCCTCCTCTTTCCCGTAGCTCTCTACACTCTTCTCTCATGCCACTCTTTATTCTCTTTCTTGTTTCTTCCCATGTTAATGCTCTTTTTCACTGTAGCTTGATGTGACAATTTAAGATGAGGGTTTTTGGCCAATGCTTAATATTCACATATGCTTAAAACCACTAGCTATCTCTTCTTTTCTCCTACTATGTTAAAACCAGCCTCACCACCTCCACTCACATTTTCTTCGCCAACAAAGATGGGAACTTCGGTTCTCACATTTCAAACCCCACACTCCTCATTTTATTCTCCAAAATGCAGCAGCCTTTCCACTCTCTTTTTATGATAAAAACTGGCTTCGAAGCTTGGAGAGTTGGCTTAACTGAATAGATGATCCAGCTTTAGCTCTCCTTCGGTCTTCCTCCTTCTTTTAACTGTACCTTGTTTTTTTTCTCACTTCAGTCCCTATCTAACTGACAGTTCCTCTCCATTTTTCTCTTATTTCATAGCCCCCTACTGTGCTCATGAGGCAACTAGGTTTCACCAAAAAAAATAAGAATAGAATTAGATAGGTGGAATTTAAAAACCAAAGAAGACCCCTATTGTTGCTATCCATTTTTTTGTCTTATCTTCAAAGCTTTGTCACATTTTTTCTATCAAATATTTTGCATAGGATAGTTGGTGTGTGTACTAAAATAGACAAATGGTGTGTGTCATAAAGTGGACATGCACTCACGTTAAGTGTCTTTATCCTCCCATTATTTGCTTCAACCATGTATTTATGTGTCGCTATCCAACTCCTTTTGTTTTCATAATTTTTTCATGAAGTTATCCATTAAATTCACATCCAAATACATCCTTTTTCTTACTTTATACCTTGATTGATTAAATAATTGGAAGCAACCCTCACGACCATGCAAAAACATGCCATAAGCAATTTGATACTTCATTCTTTTATGCTTTATCTTGCCTTCTCTTGCTTTAATCTTCTTCTTTGTTGTTCCATGAAGACAAATGGATGTGAATTTTTGAGAAGATGGCTTCAATGAACATGCTTTTGGGTCACTTTAGTTCCTGCACTTTTGAAATGTATCTAAGATCAAATATGAGCTAAAGTGAGTATCCTCAGCATTTCTAAGGCATTAATCACTAAGTGTAGTATATCAAATGAATGAACATTAAAACACATATCAACTTCACCCACACTTAGTTTTTGACTATCCTCGGGCAAATCATCAAAATCAAAATCACAAACAAAACTTTTATTCATTTTCTATATTTCTTAAGAATAGATAACCACAAGTAAAGATGAATGACTTTCAAAACCTATAGCAAAAAATCAACATTCAAGCTTATACTCATTATTAATCAATATTCACTACCCTTAGAAACTGAGTAATCTAGAGGTAGACTTAGACAAAAAGTGTTTAAATAAGATATTTCCATGGGTACACTCAAACACCATTCATGATCACAACAATCCATAACTTTGCAAATCATTTCATTTCTCCAAGACTAAAAGTCACATTCATAATCATGAATCAAAGGACTTTTTTAAGGTTGTAATATGGGTAAGGATAAGGTGGGATGTATTTTGGATAATGTAGCATAAAAGCCTTCAAGCTAGTGAAGTAAAAGTAACATTTAACGAAATATCAAACACGCAAGTTCACATTCATTCAAAACTAGGTACCGTTAGCCGTAAAGAATGCATGAACTATGTTTCACAACTCAATTTAGCTCTCGTACCATAAGACATATGAACATAATACAATGAAATGCTCCATCCAACATAATATCCTCTTCATATGCCATATACTCAAACATGCAACTAATAAAACTTAAGGAGGATAAACTATTAATTAATAACTTCTCACAACAATTGCATTGCCTCCTTCATACTTTTATTTAAACATTTATTTTCTTTTCCTTTTTCTTTTCTCTTTTTTCTTTTTTTTCAAATATAAAGTTGAAAGATGCTACATCTACATAGGATTCATAACATTACATTTTAACAAATTTAATCGACCCACATGTAAGCATACCCCCACACTTAGACTTTTACACAATCATATTCATGAAGAATTAACAAATGTTCCACTAGCTTTAAGACTAGGTAAGTTATTTCATTATGTGTATGTAATGTGGTTTATAAAAAAGAAAAAAGGATAATAAAGCTTAAAGGGGGTTAGCAAAGGAAAATTCGTATAGTTGGGTAGGCTATTTGGCTAATGTAGCTCGTAATAAACAAAGAATGCCCAACTATTTTCATAAAAATGCATGTGATAAAAATTTGGTCTCAAATAGAAAATCAATGCAAAGTAAGTATGTATATGTCATAAAGATCACACATAACAAACAAAACAGTGAGATTGATATAGATGTGTTAGTCTAATACGACTCAAAACCTCACTGATTTTTGTCTACCACCGGTCACTGCTTTTCTAAGAGTAATGTACACTAACTAATCACAAGAGCGAAATTACTTGCCAAATTTTGTTATGTATTGTTCCAGTCAATTCACGGTCTAATTATGACTAAATAATCTTAAAAGAAATAGAAAATAAGAAAAAATTTTGATTTTATTCATTTGATTTTGAAAATTGCCTAAGAAGTCACATAAGCTACAATTAATCTAAAGCATAAGCATAAAAAATAATATGCCCCACCCCCACACTTAAAACTTACATTGTCCTCAATGTCAAATCAAATACAAGAACTAGAGCAGTTAACAAAAATAGCAAATGAAAAAAATGTAAAAGACAAAAGTTGACTCCCTTTGGGTTACCTAACAAACAACGCCTTTGTTTAACATCATTAGGTTGACTTCCAGTTGTATACATCAAGTGATACTAGTCATATCCTCCAGTATCAACACCTCCAAATCTTTCGTTTGGAAGTCCTCATAATACGACTTCAAGCAATGACCATTCACTTTGAATGTCTTGTCAGTTTTAAGGCTCTGTATCTCCTCTGCATCAAAATGAAAGACATGAGTGATAACAAATGGACCAACCTAACGGGAATGTGACTTACCTGGAAAAAGTTTGAGTTTGGAATGATATAGTACATCGAGAAGCTTTTCTTCGAAATCATCTTATCATGAAAAGCTTTCGTCCTCTCCTTAAATATCACTACATTTTGATATGACTTATTCCTCATCTCTTCCAACTCTTAAAGCTGCAACTTCCTATCCACTCCTGCATCATCCAAATGCATGTTACATCTTTTGATAGCCCAACATGACTTATGTTGTAATTCCACAAGAAGATGACATGGCTTCCCAAACACTAGCCTATACGGAGACATTCCAATTGGTGTTTTATAGGCTATCCTATAGGCCCATAATGCATCTTCCAGTCTTAAACTTCAATCCTTTCTATTGTGCTGTACGATTTTCTCTAGGATTAACTTGATTTCTCAATTTGAGACTTCATCTTGCCCATTAGTTTGGGGATGGTAAGCAATAGAAACTTTGTGCGTGATGTTATATTTTATGAACATTGCTTCCATCACCCTACTGCAAAGGTGGGTTCCTCTGTCGCCAACGATGGCTTTCGGTATCCCAAACCTAGAAAAATATTAGCCTTAACAAAATCTACAACAATCTTGGCATTGTTAGTCCTGGTGGCTTTGGCTTCTACCTATTTAGAAACATAATCAACTACAAGCAATATATAAGTAAAGCCAAAAGACGGAGGGAAAGGTCCCATAAAATCAACACCCTAAATGTTAAAAATTTCATAGAAAAGCAAAGGCGTTTGTGGCAATTGATCCTTACGGGACAGGTTACCTGACCGTTGGCATCTATCACAGCATTTGCAGAAGGTATATACATCTTTGAACAATGTTGGCTAGTAGAAGCTGCTCTCAAAAACTTTATAAGCTATCCTTTTCACTCCAAAATTTCCTCCGCAAGCATACGAATGGCAGAAGGCTAAAATTGATGATGATACATTTTTTAGTACACACCTCCTAATAACTTGATCTACATAGTGCCTCCAAAGATACAGGTCATCCTATACATAATACTTCACTTCACTTTGTAGCTTATCCCTCTAAACCTTTGCAAACTAACAGGTAATTCGTTAGTAATTAAAAAATTGTCAATGTTTGCATACCATGGTGGTGTCGCATCGGCAGAAAATAATTGATCATCTAGAAAGGTTTCTTGTAGAGGGATATCATCTTCTTCCTTTATCAAACGGATTAGATGGTTCGCCACCATGTTTTCTGCCCCCTTCTTATCTCTGATCTCTAAATTGAATTCTTAAAGGAGGAGAATCCATTTGATCAGCCTCAGTTTTGTTCTTTCTTTACGAGTAAGTATCGTAAAGCTACATGGTCAGTGATGGCGTGCCAAACCAGCAAAAATAAATTCCTACTCTATAACACTTAAACGAGTAAAGTGGTGAATAAGGTCGAACCACAGAGATCAATGTAGTAATTATTTATTTGTGTGAAATCAAAAATAAAAATAAAAATAAAAATAAATAAATAAAAATAAAAATGT
>JANZXR010001731.1:0-17320 GCA_027575705.1 Erythroxylum echinodendron | reverse complement strand
TTTAATTAAAAGAGAGGGGAAGAAAGGAGAAGAGAGGAAAAAGAAAGGGAGTTTCGGCCATCACTCAATTTTTACCAAGTTTTTGATTTTTCAATCTAAAACAAAGAGTTATAAGCTAATTTGGGGTCAAGGAACTCAAATCTATCATTAGATTTGAGAAATTCTCAAAGGATTTGAAGATATCACGAAAGAAAAGTATAGGTAAATTTTGTCTCATCTCTCTCTACATTCGGATTTTGAGTTTGGTGTTAACATGTGTTGTTCTCCATGCTTGAATATGCATGAATCATGGTTTAGTTGAATGAAATGTATCATAAAGAGGGTTCTTTAAGTCAAAACTGAAAATGCCCCCTTTTGGTGAAAGTTTGTGAATTTTTGAATAACTTTTAGAATTGATGGTTTAAATGAATTCTATGGTGTTGATTGTGCATGTATAATGTGAATTGATGATGAATAATGACAAAAATGTATGTTGGTTAAGGTTGGGCTGAAATGATGAAGAAGAAGTGAATTAATATAATGAGTTATCTAATTGATAAATGTAGCTTAAATGAAGGGAGTTGGTTTGAATAGAGTGGTGGAATATGTCATTGAGTGGAAGTGTTACTATATGACGTAATAGGAGTATGAATTATTATGATAAAGTCTTGAAAATGTGACTTGAAAGTTATGCACTTTAAGTGTTTGATAAATTGCTTAGGTGAACTTGGCTTAGGATTTAAGGCCTTATAATGGTATGCATTGGAAAACATTTTCATGTTTACTTAGAGTGAACTTAGATCTATGCTTAGGTTGACAAGAAATAGGCTAATGTGCTTGGATAAAGATGTGCTTAATTATGCTTTGAAATGAGTAAGTATTGAATTAAAGGCATTAAATGCCTTAGGAAATGCAAAAGAAAAGCTAATGTGAATAGTAAGGAAGTAACCGTGTGAGGCATTTAATGGTCGAATTCTATAGCTTAAAAGGAGTGGTATTGTATTTTATACACTTATGTGATAGTGTATAATTATGAAATTTATGTTTAAGTAGTAAATTCATCGTATGTCTTTTTATACATAAAGGCTCGGGAGCTGTGAATCAAGGAGCTCGTACCGAGGACTGTTGAAATTGAGAGAGTGTATACTTTCTTTTGAGATAAGTTGGGGAAACTATATTTCTCAAATAGAATTGGAAGATCCTAAGATGTGCTGAATGAATTGCATGTGAATTTTAATATAGGGTAGAATTGAACTTTAAATGGATGCTAATATGCCTATGTATTTAAGAAACAATATTGTTTTGAATAATGTTTTGCACTTGGAGAGCAAAAGATGATGTTTATTGCATGAAATAATGATTTAAAATTTACATATGCATGATCGAGCCATATTTGCCACGTATATGTGTCTTTTCTTGGCTTAGAGCCATCACAAGGTTTCATTTCATTGGTTGGACCGAGGCCTTACTTGATTTTATACTTGACATTTGAATATGATTTGTTTTGTGATTAGTGAGGTAACGATTGGCCAATCGTGTGCTGGGCATAACTGATTTAGCGACCCTCGTACCCTTTACGCTGGTACATAAAAGTTGAGTCCCCGTATCTACACTTTTCTGCGGGACTCGTGGGTGATTTCACTCCTAGGGTCTGGACACCGATGAGGTCATCGTATAGGGTCATGACGCTTTTGTTGACTATAGTCCAGAATCACCATAGAAGGAAGTCGAGCCAATACTAAGGATCGGTGGGTGTGCATGCTAGTTTGGCCGACTAATGATGTTACACACAATTGTTTTGGCTTACCATGATATTTGTTTTTCTAACTAGATTTGATTCATTTATGTGATGTTTTTATGCTTTAATGTATTGGAACTAGAACCTATGTTCACCGAATGAGTCAATTAATAGGCTAGGCCTATATGGTTCCTAACCAATATACGTTAAGTCATAGGATAGGCCTATGTGGTTCTATGTGTTGTATGTTCACCTTATAGGATATCTATACCGTCTTGGTGTGTGTCGAGTTCTATTTGCGATATATGTTTTTCCTGCTCACTGAGTACATAACGTACTCACCCCCTCCTCTTTCCAACTATGCAGGTTGATTTAGTGAGCTTAAAGCTCTGTGAGGATTGTGTTGTCTTTTGAAATTCTCTGGACATTACTGTGCGTAGGTAGCCTCCATTTTGCAGTTTTGTTGCATAGTGGCTCATGAACTGTTTTCTTTGGGTTGGTTATGTGAATATGCTTTATAATATTATAAATTTGACTCTAGATTGTTTTAACATTGTATAAGACCTTATGTATGATCTTGATACTGTTGTTGGGTTTGCTTTGAGTGGACTTTAAAGTCCTGAAGTTGTGGTAAAAGTTTTGGTGTGAATATAGAAGCATTTAAATTTGTTTGCAGGTTTTGGGATTTTTAAAAATACAGCCATTGTGCTGCCCAAATTTTAAAATAATAATAATAAATTTATTATAAAAAGGAGAAGATATTCAATAAGCCTTGCATAGTCAAATTAAGGACACCATTAGTGTCTTTAGCCTAAGTATACGGCGGTTGGCATAGGTCCAATGTAGTACCGAGTTGTGACACCATAGAAGTGTCAAATCAGTAGAAAATAGTTGTTTGTATGGAAATGTCTCTCTTAGAGGGATGTAATCTTCTTTTCTGATCAAGTGACTGAGGTGATCGATAGTGACATTTTTGGTCCCCTTCTTATCTCTTTTCTCCAAGTCGAACTCTTAAAGGAGGAGAATCCATATTATCAACCGTGGTTTTGCTTCTTTCTTCATGAGTAGATACCTTTAAGCTGCAAGATCATAATAAACAATAACCTTAGCAACTAGCAAATATGATTGAAATTTCTTTAAAGCAAGAACCACATACAAAAGTTCTTTTTTGGTTGTAGAATAATTTAATTGAGTTGGACTAAGATTCTTTGAAACTTTGCCCACTTGTTGTCTAAGAACTACCCCCATTGCATAATCACTTGTATCATCATAATCTCGAAGGGAAGGCTTCAATCAAGAGGTTGAATCACTGGTGGAGACATTAAGAGCTCCTTAAGCTTATTAAAGTCCTCTTTACACTTATCATCAAAATTAAAGGAGGCAGCTTGTTGTAACAGCTTGCATAATGGTAAGGCTACCTTCGAAAAGTCTTTGATGAATCTACTATAGAAACATACAAGACCAAGAAAAGAATGCACTTCCTGCACATGTTAGGGGTAAGGTAAGGAGAAAATAAGATCATTTTAGACTTATCTACCTTTATACCCCTAACAGATATAACATGCCCTAAAAATATACTTTGATCTACCATAAAATTACAATTTTCCCAATTAAGCACAAGGTTAGTTTCAATGCATCGTTCTAAGATAAGAGCAAGTTTCTCAAGGAATTAATAAAAGGAAGAACCATAAACACTAAAATCATCTATGAATACCTCAATTATTTTCTCAATGTACTCAGAGAAAATGCTCACCATACATCTTTGGAAAGTGGCAGGTGTGTTGTATAATCCAAATGGCATCCTTTGGTAAGCAAATGTACCAAATGGGCATATGAATGTGGTCTTTTCTTGATCTTTTAGTACAATCATGATTTTAAGATAACCTAAAAAGCCATTTAGAAAAAAATAATACTCATAACCAGCCAAACTTTCAAGTATTTGATCAATAAAAGGAAGGGAAAATTGGTCTTTACAAGTGGCCAAGTTCAAATTTCTATAGTCAACACAAACTTGCCACCCGTTTTGCACTTGGGTGGGAACCAATTAACCTTCTTGATTATTCACTACCATGATTCCAAACTTCTTTGAAACCACCAAAATTGGACTTACCCACTTACTTTCAGAGATTAGGTAAATGACCCTATCATTGAGAAGCCTCAGCATTTCCTTGTTCACGACCTACATCATCGAAGGATTCAACCTACAAGCTTGCCTTTTGAACTTGGCATCCTCATTCAATAAAATATGATGCATGCATATAGAAGGGATTATTCCTTAGACATCTGTAATTTTCCATCCGATGGTGTTCTTATGCTCTCTCAACATTCAAAGTAGTTTTTCTTCTTGATCTAAAGTCATTGCTTATCTCCCAAATACACATACTTTAGGTAGATAGGGGAGTGGTTTCAGTTTCATATCAGGTACCTGTTTATTAGAAGGTAGCAACTTTTGGTGAGATTTGGGTAACTGTATGGAATCCAAATCACACCTTTTAGGAGAGTGATATAATGATTTTAAGGTAGCTCCCATTTCAATTAGTTCTTCTCCTATTTTAATATCATTATTGGCTTCTAATTCTATATGCTCTGTCAAAACTATTTCTAAACAATTCTTATAACTCAATTTAAATATTTTCTACTCTAGAGGATCAATCATATTAATAAATAAAACAAAGTGATTATCATAACGATGTTTTATGGCATAAAAAATGTTAAAATGAATCACTTCCCCGTCAAATTCCATATTAAGGGTTCCTTTACAAACTTCTATCTTAGTCCAAGTCATATTCAGAAATAGTCTCTCCAACAAGATAAGTATTGGATTGTACAAAGTTTCATCATTCATATCAACTATGTAAAAGTTTGCAGGAAATACTAACTTATTCACTTGCATTAGTACATCCTCAACTATACCATCAGGGTAAGTGTTAATACGGTTATCCAATTGTATGATAACTATTGTTTCTTTTAATGGTCTAAGATTTAAGGAATCATAAATTGAATGAGGTATAACAATAATTGAAGTTCCCAAATCTAACATAGCTATATTGATCTTAGTGTTACAAATTTTATAAGGAATAGTGAATATACTTGGATTTTGACATTTTATACGTATCTTCTTCTTAAAAATAGTAGAAATGCTCTCACCCATCATCACCTTCCCGTCACCTCTTAGCTTTCTTTTGTTGGTACACAATTACTTAAGGAACTTAGCCAACCTCAATACTTACTTAATTGCATCTAGAAAAAGTATGTTCACTTCTACCTTCTGGAAAGTTTCTAATATCTCCTTATGTTTTTCAACCTTGATTAGTTTTGCTAATCTGCTGGGAAAAGGTGGAGGATTAGTGTTAATGATATTAAGGTTTTTGAATTTTACCTTTCTATTAGAGGAGGGGTTTCCTTCATATTCTATCTCCTTCCAGATTTCTTCTTCATTGGAAATCCTCTATGGGGCCTCTTAAGAACCTTAAGTTCCTTACCACTCCTCAAGGTTATAACACTAACATTCTTTGGGTTCACCTTGGGTTAAGATGACAGGTTTCCTCCACTTTGTGACCTTAGGAGGTTAATAGCCACCGCCATCTTACCCATTTGGCTTTCCAAGTTTTGGATGCTCGATTTTACTTCCTACTGAAATTGAATAGTGTTAGTAGAAATAGACTTAACCAAGTCTTCCAGAGATGTATGTAAAAAGGAAGAGGATGCTTGTGGCCTATTCTAGAATTATT
The DNA here is from genome assembly GCA_027575705.1 of Erythroxylum echinodendron. NCBI lineage: Eukaryota > Viridiplantae > Streptophyta > Magnoliopsida > Malpighiales > Erythroxylaceae > Erythroxylum > Erythroxylum echinodendron. The sequence goes on along the minus strand of JANZXR010001731.1, from coordinate 11,872 downwards.
GTGATGCTTGTAGCCTATTTTGGAAGTAATTATTCTGAATATTTTCCCCATAACTTAGGTTAGGATGGTCTCTCTAACCTGAATTATTGGTTTAGGAGTACAGGTTGTAATGGTTAGGAAATTTTCCATTAATAGCATTGACTTATGATATGGTCCCTTCTTGTAAGGTTAGGCACCCATCAGTCGGATGGCTTGTATTTTTACATAATCCGCATGCCTTTACTTGTGCCTATCTAATTGCAATTTGTCCAAAAAACGACATTAGCTCATCTAGATGATGTTCAATGGATGAAGTAATTACCTTATTTACATGAAGAATATCATGGCAAGTGCCAAAATATTGCGTATTTATGGCTATATGCTCGATTAGAATCCTGACTTCCATAGGAGTCTTCTTACATAGTGCCCCACCACTTGCCGTATCGACTAAACTTCTCTCCATAGGTAGCAATCCTTTATAAAAATACTAGATAAAAAGTTGTTCTGAAATGTTGTGGTGCACATAACTAGCACACAACTTCTTGAAGCATTCCCAATACTCGTATAGGGACTCTTTCTTATGTTGCTTTATCCCATAGATATCCTTTCTTATACTTGATCATGGTTTTCTGATATAAGTAAGTTTTAATATTTAACCTCGATAATCTGCAAGCGAAGTACCTAAGGTGTCGATCCCATGAGGAGGGTTAATCTAATCCTAAAATCTAAGGCCAAAACAATGCACAATATTCAAAATATGACGAAACTAAAACAGGAATGCAATTTAATCAAGTAATTCAATTCAAGAATCAATCATGAAATATTAACAAATTAGCAGCTGCAACATACATGCAAGACTCAACCTAAAGGAACTATCAATTAAGAGAAGGGAAATTTTTATCTATCTCTAACACTAACCTAATTGATTATGAATTATTGGATTATTGGTCCTAGATGATCCTAGGGTTGATTACTCTCTTTTGAGTTATAACGATTTTTTAAACCCTAATCAGATTATGGAAAATTGCAATCTTTCAATTAACAATCTATCCCAAATCCTAATTAGATATGAAGTTGTACAATAAACTGTCAGGCTCCTATATGAGATCTCTCTTCACACAATTACCGATTTGATTAATTTCTAATTCTTATTAAATCACCTAACTCTTGTTAGCTCAATTTAATTATTTTTCATTCGATTCACCCTCTCAGTTTATTACCGAATTATGAAATCATAGAAATCAATCACAATAAATCCAATAAATATAAAACAATCAGAATTTTATTAAATCAAGGATAAAAATATTGACGGTGAGTATAAACTGTCTCAACATTAACAATCCTATCATCAAACTGCTATTCCCAACGCTATATAATAATAAAAATGGAAAATAACAAGAAATATGATATTGAATGGAGACGGAAGGTAGCAATGTCGAGAAACTCCTGATTTGGGATGTATGTCGATGTCGACTTCTTCTATAGTTCTCTCTTCCTTCTTCTCTTTCTTAGTCTCTCAATAATCCTCTCTAGGGTTGCTTTCAAAAGTGGCTAATGCAAAAAGTCCCTAATCTTCTTTGTCTTATTCTTTATAGATCTTTTGTGTTTTGGGCAACCTAGGGTTTTTTAAGGGTCTGAAAGGTTCAAAAACTCCCTCGAAACTTGACTTTTCTGAGTGTCTATATGTTCGCCCGATGCAGGCCATGACCATGGCCCTGTAAACGATGATCGTAGGCCACATCTGAGCCTTTTTTCATGAATGTGGTGGCAAGCAGGATACGATCGTGGGCCACTTCTATCATGATTGTGGCATATGGGCCACTTCTATCACGTTTGTGGCATATGGGCCACGATCGTGGGCTGACTCTAGTGCTTCTATCATGATCGTGGCTTATTGTGCCACGATCGTAGGTCGTTGTTTCAGCCCAAGTGTCTCCAAAACTTCTCCATTCTTCGATGTTAACTTTGAAACACTAACAAATACAACAAGGTACCTAAAAGACGTAAAAATTAAGCTCAAAGACTTGACTAACCCATAAATACACTTAAACATAATTAGTTAACAAACTAACACAATTCTAACCTAAACATATACTAAAATGATTAAGTTAACACTTAAATACATATCAAACTAAACCCTAAACATGATGCATTTCACATTTATCAATATTGACTATTTTCGATACTATAAAATATTTCTCCAAAAATAACATCTTCTTCTCAATCCATGTATTGACGCTCTTAATAGGTAGATCAAATAACCATTCCTTTGAAAATAAACCTAACTTTGCACATTAAGATTTATAGCTACAGTGAGTCAGGGTTGTATCCACAGGGAATGTATATTTAATTTTTGCAATGAAAATAATTGATGTTAAGGATATAAAAGGGTTTGGGTTGATGTAGTTAAGGAAGTAAAGTAAAAGTAAATCAACGAAAGCAATTTAATTCAAACAGTCAAAAATAATAAAAGTTATGAACGCTTGTAAAATCTAGTTCTCAGATCAATCTCAGCCTACACACAGTTAAGCATATTTCATTGTTATAATGTTTCTACACCTCTTTTAGAACTATTGATCATAGATTAACAACATATTTTGTTAATCCCAATTTTCCCTTAAGTTGTTTTAAATTAAAACAAGCTCTTTAATTAAACCTAACTATCAAATAACGTATAATAAGCTCTTTAGGCCTAATTGGAAAGTCACATTATGCATATGGAAAATAAACCAATCTAGGCAATAACAACACAAGTTTGAGTATTTTAGCTATCTCACGTTATTCCTAATGATTCAAAGTCATTATTAGCTACAAATGAACCCAAAATACAACAATTACATATTGTATTGAAGATTCTAGCAATGGTTTACATAAAAAATCCAATGAACACATTTAAATCATTGTTACACAATACAAAATTCAATAAGCATAAAATAACACAAACAATCCTGAAAGAGAGGGATTTAATATTATATAATAAAATATATGCTTAACCGTGATCCTAGGCTTCAATTTCACCTATGAACTGGGTTGGAAAGCTTAGCCCTCCATGGGTGTCTTGAAAGAGTGAGTTTTTTATAGTAAAATTAGGTTTTCGAGTACGTACATGGTCATGTATCAAACCATATAAGTCGAAAAATGTGAAACTTGTAAAGATACATGGTTGGATGCACGACTGTGCATCTAAATGAGTCATGTATCCAACCGTGTAAGTTTAAAACTATCTTTCTAATGTTTACATAGTCGTGTGTCTCGCAAGTTTTGCTAAATTGTTATTCTTCTTATGAATCCATCTCCTTCTTATTCTACAATGGTAATTGAGTTTGACATCAAAATGTTAGCTTAAAGAAGGTTCTTTAAACTCATTTTAGTTCTTGTGCTTCAAACTTGTACCTAATATCAAATATGAACTAAAGTGAGTATCTTAAGCATTTCATAATAATAATCGCTGAATGTTATGGAGTAAATTTAGAAACAATTAAGAACACATCAAGTTGCACTTTTTATTCATCTTGGTTAGAGAGTCATTTTAGCCTTTTGAAGCAAAAAGAAACATTTACAATGAATGCCCTCAGTTACTCAGCTATATCACTATTCATAACTGGCTGCTAACTCTATTCTTAAACCTACGTATCAGCGGATTAGTTATTTATTCAAAACACACACAATTTTTTTTACATTTTTATCCTACTTCATTTGCTTATAAAAAATCATTTACATCAAAGCAAATAGGATTCTTTACCTATTTAAATGACTTCTAATGATAAACGTATAAAAGTGAGTGATATAAAATGCCAAAACTAAATGCCATGTTCGAATTAACGTACATATTTATATAAAAGAAACTTAACATATAACTTCCTAAGCTAATATATTTTCATAAGTTAAATAATTCTCATTAAAATTTCGGCCATTACCCATTCATATAATCAAGCATATGTAAACCAAATTATCAAAAGAAGAAAAAGTACATCACATAAACATGGGGAGTAATATATATACAAGCAATATGCAATGCAATTGCATACCACTCCCTTTGACGTGAATGACACATTATCCTTAATGTGTGGAAGTGATATGCAATGGGAAAACCAAACATATAACATAAATAGCAAATAGAAAAAAATAAATAAAAAGTAGAGGCAAGAGAATGCTTATAAAGATTATGGCGGGGACGGTGTCGACGATGGCACATATACTTTTTAAAGTTCAAAAAAATTGAAGAGTCTCTTAGTCTGATAAATTTGTTGGCACTCCATCTTCGCCAACCATTCCTTAATCTCTTTTTTTGTAACAAGCAAAGAAAAAAAGTTAGAAAATATTAATTAAGTAAAACACACAAACATAAAGAGATTAAATGTTTATGCAAACCATTGCTAGGTTTAAACTCACTAGTGGGACTTCTTCATCATGCTCAGATTACTTAAGGGGGAGGGAGAAGGTACTTCCTAATCTTAGGGAAAATGTCCAAAAAAATATGGCTTAAATCGGTGGCCATTTACCTTGAATGTCTCACCTTTGCCATTGGTCAACTCCAATGCACCATGTGAGAAAACTTCAGTGACTTGAAACGGGCCATTCCATCTTGGTTTCAGCTTACCAGGAAATAATCAAAGGTGAGAGTTGAACTATAAGACCATATCTCCAACATTGAACTCCTTTTTTATATGAGCATTATGCCTTTCTTGGTTCGTTCTTTATACAGTTTGGCATTTTTATAAGCATGCAGTCTCAACTCCCCTAATTCATTTAGCTACAGCAATCTTCTCTCACTGACAACTTTTAATTCAAACTTCAATACTTTGATTGCCTAGTATGTTTTGTGCTCTAACTGCACTGGTAATTGACAAGCCTTACCATAAACTAATCGAGAGGGTGTGGTGCCAATGGTTGTCTTGAAAGCTGTTCAATAGGCCCAAATTGCATCATCTAGCTTAGTTGCCCAATCTTTCCTCGAATTATTGACAATCTTCTCTAAAATCTTTTTCATCTCTCTATTCACCACTTTTACTTGCCTACTCGTCTGAGGATGGTAAGGCATTACAATGCAGTGTTGCACCTTATATCTTTTCAATAGAGCTTCAAATGATTTGTTATAGAAATGTGTACCTCCACTAATTATGACACTTGGCACTCCAAACCTATTAAATATTCACTTGATAAATATTTGAAATGCTTGTCCATCATTTTTTGGAGTTGCCATAACCCTTTCTGCCCATTTTGATATATAGTCAACATCCACCAAGATATAAGTATTTTTTAGCAAGGATGGAAATGGACCTATAAAATCTAGCCCCCAAACATCAAAGATTTCAACTTCCAGGATTGTTGACAGTGACATGTCATCTCTTTTTGAAACGTTTCTAACTCTCTGAATTTGCAGCTTTTCCTTAAATAATGTTGGCCAAAATAATCCACACTCTAACACTCTTGCGGCTGTCTTGTTGGCCTGTAATTTCTTGCATACAAAGAACTATGATAATGAGTTAAAACATCACAAAATTCATTATCTAAAACACATCATCTAATTAATCCATCATCATAATTTTTGTACAAAATTGGTTCCTCCCATTTATAATGTGCATAATCATGTAAAAATCTCTTTCTCTGCTAGTAAGAAAAATTAGGCGAAAGGATAACACCTATGATGTAGTTTGTAATGTCCACGAACTATCGAATACTTGATTCATTTACCAATAATAACTTCTTATTAAGGAATTGTTCATTAATTTTTGCTTATAGGTACAATGCCCCTCATTCTAACCTTGACAGGTAATCAGCTACCATGTTTTCTACTCCGTTTTTATCCTTGGTCTCTATATCAAATTCTTACAGGAATTGGATCTACTGGAGTAATCGGGGCTTTGCATCCTTCTTAGAAAAAAGATATTTCAGTGCTGCATGATCTGTAAACATAACAACCTTCAAACCCAGTAAGTAAGAATGAAACTTGTCACGTGTAAAAACTACAACTAACAGTCCTTTTGTGATTGTATAGTTAAGTTGAGGTCCTTTTAAAGTCTTATTGGCATAGTAAATGGCATGTAACTTTTTGTCTTTATGTTGCCCTAATACATATCCAATTGTGTAATCGCTAGCATCATAAATAAATTCAAATGTAAATTCTAGTTTGGTGGTTGTAAAATAAGTGCTGATGTCAATGCACCCTTTAACCTATTAAAAGCAAGTAAACAATCATTATTAAAAACAAAAGGTACATCTTTTACTAATAAATAAGTAAAGGGTTTGGTAACTAACGAAAATCCTTTATAAATTATCGGTAGAATCCAGTATACCCAAAAACGCTATGACCCTTGGACATTACTTGGTGGTTGAAGCTTATCAATGACTTTATTCTTCGCTTTATCCACTTCAATATCATTGTAAGATATCTTATTTCCCAACACATCTCCTTCCTGAACCATAAAGTGGCATTTCTCCCAGTTTAAAACTAAATGAGACTCTGCACATCATTGGAGAACTTTGTGTAAATTTTTCGAAAATCGCTCGAAAGGATCTCCAAATACTGAAAAATAATCTATAAATACTTCCAGAAAATCCTCAATTATGTCTACAAAATTGACATTATAAACTACTAAAGTAGATGATGCATTACAAAGTTCAAATGGCATTTTTCGTTACGCAAAAGTGCCATATGGGTATATAAAAGTTGTCTTCTCCTGATCATTTAGATATATAGTTACTTGATTGTAGCCAAAATACCTATCCAAAAAGCAATAAAATGCATATCCAATAACTCGCTCTATCATTAGATCAACAAAATGCAACAAAAAATGGTCTTCCTTTGTTATTGAGTTAAAATTCCCATAATTTATGCAAACCTACCACCCACTAACTATTCAGGTTGATATCAACTTACCCTTCTCATTTTTTATGATTGTTGTCCCACCTTTCTTGGGTACATTCAATACTGGACTCACCCACTCACTATCTGATATTAGGTGTATAATTGTTGCTTCTAAAACATTCATAATCTCCTTTTTGACAACTTCCTACATGTTTGGATTAAATCGCCGCTGCCTATCCCATATGGTCTTACATACATCTTCAAGATCTATTCTATGCATAATAATGCTAGGAATGTTTCCTCAAATGTTTGATATTTACACCACCTCATAGCTCTCATTCTTTTCTTTATAATCTCTACCACTTTCTTTTCTTATTCCTCATCTAATTGATTTGAAATAATTATTAATAGTGTTTGATCCTTACCTAAAAATATGTACCTTAAATTCACTGGTAATGGCTTGAGTTCAATGGTTGATGGTTTATCATAAGAAGGTGGGGTTGGTGACTATTTTCTCTAAGGGTTTTTGCTTTCGATTGTCATTTAACTCCCCTTCTTCTACACTTATCTCATTTTCGTCTACTTCACTTTTCCATTCAATAATTGCTCTCCATTATTCCTCCACACAATCATCCACCACATTAACTTTCATACAAATGTTTCGCTTAGCCTTGCTTTCTAATGTCCTATTCATGTTGAATTTCACCTTGTCATCACCAATACGCAGAATTAAGTTCCCATCATTAACATCAATGAGTGCCTGCCCAGTGTTCATGAATGAACGTCATAGGATGACTGGACACTGCTTATCTTCTACAATATAAAAAATTAAAAAGTCAACATAAATAACAAATTTGTCAATCTTTACCAGAACATCTTCCACAACCCTAAATGATTTCTTTATCAACTGATCTACTAACTGAATTGTCATTAAAGTTAGCTTTATATTGTCTAACTTCAATTTCATAATGGCATAAGGTTAATACTTACACCAAGATCACACAAACATTTAGAAAATTGCACACCATTAACAAAGTAAGAAATAGTGAAATTCCCTGAATCTTTTAATTTTATTGGTGATCATCAAACTATAGATGGATGTTAAATCTGTTTTCTACTTTGAATCCCAAGTTTGCTTGTGGGAAAGTAGCTCCTTTAATAATTTTGAATACTTGTGTTTTGAGCACTTTTGGAAGTGAAAAACTCAAATGCAGCTTCTAAAGCTTTTCCAAAAATTTTGTAAATTGGGTCTCTGTAGGGTTTTCCCTTAATCTCTGTGGAAATGGTAACTTGGGTAAGTATGGTAGAGGTGGAATGTAAGGGGCTCCTCCTCTTCTATTACATTCTATTTTCCTTTCTTTTGACTTGTCTCAACTTGATCTTTGGCTTCCTTTTGAACTGGTTTTACTAACTCCTTCCTACTTTCTCAAATGTATTGCTTTCACTTACTCGTTCGAGTTATATTTAGTAGTAATAAGAAGGTTACCTAAATTTCTGACTATCAATGCGGTTGAAAGCTGGCCCACCTTTACCTCCAAGTTGTGAATGGAAGACGTATAATTCTTGAGCATCAGGTCAGTCATTGTTTATGTCTTCTTCTATTCTTCATCCATATTATTAACCTTGGAGCCTATAGAACCTATCACATCCATTATTCTGACAAACTGGGATTCCATCTTTGACTTGAGGCTTTTGTACTTTGACTCCTAATTTCCTAACCTGTCTTAGAAACTTGGCAATCTTTTTGATTTCAAATTTGCAACTGTATTGTTATTCTAAGAAAAATTTGGGTGGTTTTTTCACAGAGAATTATAAGTGTTCTAGAAAGAATTGTTACCTGACCGTTGTCATACACCTAAATAATTTTCTTATTCCAATCCATCATTGTTCATCAAATATCATTTTGTTGTATGGTCTTATTATCCACACATTTCACAAACTTGTTGCATTGCGCTTATCGAACTGGATGAGGCATTGGTGTTGTTCAACTTTTTGGTTAATACCGTTATCTGCGCCTGTATGGCTAAAGTTAACTTTGTTTCCATGATTCTTTTTTTTAATTTCCGTTGTATGGTCTATTTTTGTCAGTTAACCACAGACAATTGTTAGTAACCATATCCTCAATTAGATTGTATGTAGCATTGATGGTTTTTCTCGTTAATAAGCCTTTGACTACTACATCAATTGTACTCTTGGTCGCTGCATTAAGTCTATTATAAAATGTATGTAATAACAACTCTCTTGTCAATTAATGATGAAGACAACTTCTCTATAGCTCCTTGAATCTCTCCTATGCCCCAGAGAGTGATTCTCCATCATGCTAATGAAAGGTTGTGATCCCGTTGACAATTTGAGTCATCTTTGTTAATGGAAAGTATTTAGCTAGGAAAGCCTGCACTAAATAGTCCTATATAGTTACCTGCTCCAGATTAAGAGAATTTAGCCATGCCTTTTCTCCATCTTTCATTGTGAAGGGAAAGAGCCTTATCCTTTCTTCCTCCTCAGATAATCCATTATACCTAAATGTATTGCAAATTTTCAAAAAATTAGCAAGGTAAACATTTGGATCCTCATGTGGTAAACCATATAATTGAACACTAGTTTGTAAAATATTTAATAAAGCATTAATAAGCAGCTTAGCGATCCCCTTTTGGTTTGGATTGAACCCGGGCCATATAAAATCCATTAATGTTCTTTGGTCACTGCCTTCATCTCTTTGATCCTCCATTATCTTTTCGATTTCATCTTGACACCTTGCTTTTCTTAATTCCCTTTCAAGCTTAGTGATGCCAAGTTTGTTTTGCTTAATTTGCTCTCACTTATGAAACTTCTTCTGTCTATACACCTGTTACAAACACAAAAAAAGTATCAAATAAAAATAAAAAGAAAGTTTAAATCACAATTAACCGACAATAGTGCCAAAAACTTGATAGCTACTTCGTGTTTAGCTCAAAGTTTTGAAATTAATTGAAGTTGCTATACCATAAGTATACGACTCATAAAATAGTATGGTAAGGTTCCGTTCTCTTGAGGATTGGTTAGTCCAATTATAATTCAAATTGACTTTTCTTTAGGTAAACAAAATAATGAGAGATTAAAATTGCAAAAATCATTAATTTAAAGGCTTCCAAAACACTTCAAAATGTCATTACAATAAGAACACAATCTGGTTTAAAGAATCATATTATAAAGGTTAGGGTCATTCTCTCTATACCATGTAATCCCTCACTTTGGTAAGTAATCATGCTCAATCCTAGGAATTCTAATGTATTAGCCCTTTCTCTCTAAATACTCAAACCAATTAAGCCTGAAATAATGATTAAAGTTTAATATGTGATCTCTCAACCTACACACTTTACTTAATCGCTAAATGGATCTGAAGTAACATATAACATATTGGGCAACCATTAAAACATCGAAGATCTCTCTCTAAATTTCATGTTAGTTTGATGTGTAAAGTGTTCTCAAGGTTGCCCACTCTTATGGTACATCCAAACTGAGTTCCTAGCTCCTTTTTTCAATGTACGCAAGGCATATAAAGTCCATACATTATAAGCATTAAAGAAAACCATATATTAAACCAAAGTGAGTTCTTACATAGTTATAGTAAGAACAACCCTAAAATCTACTTAGAAATCCATTACAATTGTCACAACATCCTCACAACAAGTCCATACATCTTCCCCATATAATAAATAAACAAAAACAAATGAGAGAAAAGAGAATAGAAGGCTTATGAGTTGAAAAACAAAGCTGGAACTTGGTGTGGCAACTTTGAGATCTCTTGAAATCACTTAATTCCCCTTGAAAATCCACCAAAAAATGTGCCTATCTTCCTCCTTTTTTTGTGATGCATGGCCCTCTACCTTTATAGGGTTTTAAATTGGGTTTTTATACCCCTTTTGGGTGCTTAAACCGACTTAGGATGGATGTGGTGCAAGCTAGAATTACCAACTGGAAAATTCCGGCTTCTACGTAGAAAATTCTATCTTTCTCCTTTGATACCTACGATAAGTCCACATTCAAGTAACTTAATAATCAACACAAATAAGGTCTATATCCTACCCAAAAATTGACATACAGTACATCAAAACACATGAAAAAGCCTGCAAAACCTAAACTTTAAAACCTTCATTTATAACTTAACATGCAATTTATCATACACAATCATATACACATGCAAGTTATATGAAAATAAGACAAAACCTAGGCTAAAAATCCTAGTATGTATAATAAACATACAAATTATCACATAAAATGAATTAGAAAATCATATAACAAGTATCACTTATCACATCTCTTGATCAAAATCTTGGCCTCTGAATGTTGCCTACGACCTAAAACTGCTTAAAAATTTTGACTCTCTCTTTCTTACCTCTACACACGTCCTTTTATAGTAAAATATAATATTTCTTGGATATACATCGTCACTTACATGGGCATGTAGGAGACCAGGTATATTTTTTTTCACTTTTTATACTTATTGAAAAGTAATCACCATATGATTTTGTTTATAATGCTATTTTTGTTGTCTTACAGCTGCTTGGTGGAACCAATTCTGAAGTGATGTTCCATAATTGCAAAGTTCCTTTCACACCCTGTTAGAAAATTGGAGTACATTTGAATTCATCCATTTTAAGAAAGGAATAGAATAGAGCACAAAAGATTAAATGACTTAGTCTTTGTTCAATACAATTTGAAGCTTCAGGAAAGGTGAGTTATTATCATTATTAAGTTATATATAATTTCTTATAATTTTAAAATAATTTAATTTTATTATTTACTATAACTCTTAATAGAACAAATAGTTCTGTAGATTCAATTTGCGTTGATCATATCAATATTTCGGTAGACTGGGTTTCTGAGGAATCTAATTTAACAGATGAGGGTAATGTCACAAAGGTCTACTTTGGACCCGAACTTTTACCACAAGTCGCGCTCACCTTCGTGCCGCAATCTCGCTTGGGTCCGCTTAAGCAAAGATTCAGCCTTCTCACGGGAATATCGTCGAACAATTCCGTTAGCCCTCGAATACCTCACGCGCACACAAGTGTTTAAGTGTTTCCCTCACACACAAAAAGAACA
>JANZXR010001711.1:0-17324 GCA_027575705.1 Erythroxylum echinodendron | reverse complement strand
GCTATATTCCAAAAATGCCCTCAATTTCTTCTCATGCTTCTATTTCATAAGCTATCATGCTTAAGTTAATGGGAAAATTTTTTTCAGGGGTCGACATCTTCCCCACTTCTCTCTTCCTTCTTCTCTTTCTTAATCTCTCAATAATTCTCTTTAGGGTTTCTCTCCAAAATGGCTGATGCAAAAGCTCCGTCATCTTCTTTGTCTTATTTTTTATATACTTTTTGCATTCTAGACTTCCTTAGGATTTTTTCTTGATCCGAAAGGTCTAAAAACTCTCTCAAAACTTGAATTTTTGTGTGTCTATCTGTCTATCTGACATAGACCATGATCGTGGCCCTATAACCCACGATCGTGGACTATATCTGAGCCTTCTTTCACGATTGTGTCAAGCAGGCCAAGATTATGGGTCGTGTCCTCGGCTTCTGTCATGATCGTGGCATTGTGGGTTGATTCCAATGTTTCTGTCATGATCATGGCCTGTTGTGCCATAATCATAGGCCTTTTTTTTCAGCTTGAGTGTCTCCGAAACTTGTCCATTCTTCGATGTTGACCCTGAAACACTAACAAACACATCAAAGTACCTCAAATACGTAATAATTAAGCTCAAAGACTTGGCTAACCCATAAAAACATTTAAACACAATTAATTAACAAAGTAACACAATTTTAACCTAAATGCATACTAAATGATTAAGTTAACACTTAAATACATATCAAAATAAGCTTTAGAACATGGTGCAATTCACACTTATCAACTTCCCCACACTTAAACATTTGCTGGTCCTCAAGCAAACGAAATAACAAACACAAAGAAATTCACAAAACACGCATTGCAATAATGAGACAATGGCTTCAACTTTATGAAATCAACATAATTTTGAACACAATCATTTGAGTCTTTTCAATCATTAACAAGCCAAATCCGCTTTCTTTGGCCTTTGAACTACATATACATGTTAATTTTAACTCGAGTGTTAAATTGTTTACCTTTTTCAATTGCACACATCAATTAATAATTCTTTGGTAATTCAAACTCTATAACTACTCCTAAGTATGTTTTTATGAAAAGTCAACTATTACAAGTTTGGTAGGTTGTTATTCAAAATAACTTTTTTTAATTTACTTTATGTGAACATGGGCTTAGTCCTTTTATGTAGAGGCAAACATTGGTACTGAATGTAGATCTAGTTACTCGACTAAGCCATGTTTTTTATTAAGCTGCCTGGTTGGAACATTATTATAGCCTTTTTACTCGAAGGCACACATTTGGGATGCATGTTGATCTGGTTACTCAGCTATATCACATTATCATCTAGCTACTATCTCTATTCATAACTCGAAGCAAGCAGAATATTTCTTTATTTAACAAACATTGTTTTTTTATTGCCTACCTTGTTGCTTTAGCTACTCGTTTCCATGAAAAATATTAGCAAAGCTACTTAGGTTGAAAGGCCTAAAATTATGAATGAATATGACAATTTAGAGGGTGACAAACTAGCACTAAATCCTAATTAAGCTGCATATTTAGCCAAATACCCCAATTCACTAATTTTGCGAGCTAATGATTCTTCACAATCTAATAGACTATGTTTAAAATTAAATCAATTCCAATCCATCTGAGCCATTGACACATTTACACAATTTAGAAAATGCAACACAACAACTATCATACAATATGCAAACTCACATTCAAAGAAAATTACATAACCCTGCCCACACTTAAACAACACATTGTCCTCAATGTGAAAAGGGACAAACAAACATATAAGGAAAGAAGAAACATAAATTAAAGTAAAACAAAAACAAAATAAAAATGAAGACTAAATTTAGAAAGAAGGGGAGACCAAAGCCTCATGGTCATGGAGGCGGGGATGGTGTTGGAGGTGGCAATTGAACGCCCTGAGCCTCGAAATAAGGATGGATATGACATACGTCTCAGCTCTGGCATCTTTGAGTTCAGGCCATCTCCTTCATCCTTCTGGAGTTCTCCGCAAGTGTTTCTATAATTACCTTGGTGTTTGTGGAGATTGTATCTAATACTTTCTTCCATCTTGGTTTTTCTATTTCTTCTTCTTCCTCGGATTCCTCGCTAGTCGAATCCTCTTCTTATTGTTGTTGAGCAATTGAACTCGCTTGACCAGTTTTGCCCTTGATGTGTGTCTTGGCACTAATATCCTGAAGTTTCACATTATGGGATTTCAGGATTTCGGCTTGCCATAGATGATGATGGTTCATGAATTGAGGATGGTAGATTGTGAGTCCGTTGCATTCAACTCCATAGTTATTAGTTATGGCTGAGACTAAGTAGCCCATTTCCAAGTTATTTCACCTCTTTTCTTGAGCAGTAACAATGGTATTAAAGATGTGGGTAGTTGTGCAAACTGGGATGCTATGATCTATGCACCAAAACATGAAAAGTTCTTTCGTCAAACACTTATTAGTTTTTGTTTTGTCAAACACAGTTTGACACATGAACTTGCATATTAACAAGTGTTGTGGCTCCTAATGATGTTGTTGTGTGCATTCTTAGTGTCAAAACGCTCTAACCCAGTTAGTTTAATCCAGTAGGGGTTGACACGGAGATCATCGTGCTGATCTACTACTGGCAACTTAGAGAAACCATAAATTTCATACAAAATTTCATAATCAAGCCTATAAGGTTGTCCCCATATCCTAAACCATAATTCCCTTGGTTTGTTGGATTCGTACTGAAGGTATGAAAAAATTCTAAGGTAAGTTCTTCGTAAACTAGGAATTGAAATTGAATAAGTTGACCCTATTGAATTTTTCTGTTAAACTTTCAACCTTATCTCGCAATTCTGATTTATCTAAAGTTTCAAAATGAAAATAATTTGGAACCATAATTTGTTTATTACGAAGAGAATAGAAATGGGTACCTTCCTCATCTGAGAAAATCGGGAAAGGTGCTCCGTAATTAGCCACCTGTTTCTTTTCCGTTATCCTGAGACTTAGATTTACCCTGCTAATTGATCGTGCCTTACTGTTTGTTTGATGAGTAGCATACTGGCTTGTAAGTCGGTAGAAATTGGAACAAATTGGAAGTTTGAAATTTGGGTAGAGAGAAGTGAGAGTGTTTGGAGATTTCAAATTTAGAAAGATAAAGTAAAATGAAAATAAGTGAAAAATGAATTTAGAACTTAATATATAGGTGATTGGAGGGTAAATGATAAAATTTGATAATGACAGTAGCGTGTCCCTTTTTTTACCCTGCCGCAGGCCACAATCTTAGCCTGCAATTTTCCACCATTTTTTTCCTTTTATTCTTCTTCACTTTCCGAATTCACTTCTTAACTCTTTGTGGCCCTTTCACCTCTCTTTGTGTACTTCATCGATCATCAAATTCATATCAAAGTCTTATGACTTCCCGATTTTATTTGGAAACAAAATAATCCTAACTACTGAATTCAAACTTTATAAAAAAACAATCAAAAGAAATAAAATTCCATAGGTTGCCACCCATACAGTGCTTCTTATAACATCGGTAGCTCGACGCTCTTTTTTTTGCTCATAATGGTTCAAATGAATGGTGCAATCACTGATCTCATAATTTGCACATGAGCTACTATGCTATGGATTCCACCTTCCTTGTGAGTATCTTTCCTTTGCCTTCTTCTACGTGATCGTTTCTTTCTGAATGCATTCCTAGGATCCTCAATATCTTCTCATTGTCCTCAAGGTTCGATTTCTTTAATATTAGTTAGAGGTAAAGGAGAACTGTTGTCTTTCTTTGACATTTTGAAGGCTATTTGTTGTTTTCTTACCCTCAAAGTTAGTTCACTCACATCAACGTCAATTATTGAGCAAGCAGTGGCCAAGAACGATCATCCAAGGACTATAGGGGTTTCCATATCTTTTCCAATATCCAATATATATAAGTCTATGGGAAAGGTAAATTTACCAATCTGTACTTGCATGTCCTTAATAATCCCCTTCAGTTGATGAATTGTTTTGTCGACTGTTTTTACTAACATCTTTATAGGTTTCAACTTTCCTAATCCTAACTTCTGACTAAAGGTATAAGGCACCATATTGATACTCGCTCCTAAATCCATGAATGCCCTATCTATGTTGACCCCATTGATACTGTAAGGAATGTAAAAATCTCCTGGATCCTCTTTCTTCTATGCTATATTAGGGTTTTCTTCCACTATATGCTCCTTAACCTTCTTCTTAACTGATTCCTTTAGTGTGAGCCTCATTTGTAGTTATTCCGTTATGTCCTCAACCTTGTTTGGTTCAACCTCCTTAAAATTCCTCATTGCCCTACTTGAAATTGACTTCTGTTGAGCTAAAATAAGGTGTGAAATTTTAGGTTGAGGTTCCCTGATTAGCTTAATTACGAGTTCACTTGGAAGGGATTTCATAATTACTTGTCCTTTTCCATTATCTTTGTCTTCCTTCACATGTTCAAGTTCCTTTTCCTAGGTTTGGGTGATGACCATAATCTGTTCCTTTGGGTTAGACTAGGTATTGCTTGGAAGGGCCTACATTTCGAGTAGATATTGCCTCCACTAGTTGACTTACTTGGACTTCCAGATTATGTATTGAAGAGGTATGGTTTTTGGTGATTTGCTCAAATTTGCTTTCAAGCCTCTTGTGCGCATCCTCTATGCCTCCAGTGTTATCTAAAATCTTATCCAACTTAGATTCCATTGAGCTTAATTTATCTTGTTAAAAGCCTGATTGTCCTTTAGGTTTAAATTATCCTCTAGTATTGTTTGTCTAAGAGAAGTTAGGGTGATTCTTTCACCTAAGGTTATAGGTGTTGGAGTAGGGATTATTACCCCCTCCTTGCCCATATTGAGCTACCATATAATTCACTTGCTCTGGATCGCTCTCCTTTATCAAGTAACAATCCACTGTATCATGGTCCATTTGTCCACAGAGTTCACACTTGAGTTGCACAGTGATAGTTGTGATTTGCATCATGTTTTAGGATTTAATTTGTTAGGTATTTAGTGTTAATTTAGGTGTTTAGTATGTATCCAGGTTATAATTATGTTAGCTTATGTATTTAAGTGTTTTTATAGGTTAGTATAAATCTCTGAGCTTCAATGTTATGTTTTTGAGGTACCTTGATGTGTTTGTTAGTGTTTCAGGATCAACGGCGAAGAACAAAGAATTTTCAGAGGCTTTTGGGCTAAAACCACGACCCATGATTGCGGCACAATAGAAAGATGTGAGACATTAAGATCCAGGCCACGATTGTGACACTTTGGTCACGATTGTGATAGAGAGGTCTGAACTAGGCCACGGTCGTGACACTTTGGTCACGATCGTGATAGAGATGGTTAGGTGCTAGCCACGATTGTCGGGTAAATATAAAAATACGTGAAAACATCAATTTTTGAGGAACTTTTAGGACCTTTTTAACCTTGAATGAACTAGGGCTTCCAAGGTATTTAAGGAACATAAAGAACAGAGAAAGCAGCTTTATGCATCAGCCAAATTCTGAAAACCCTAGAGAGCTTATCGAGATATTTGAGGAAGGAATTGAAGCAAGAGAGACACAGAAAAGAAGCCTACGCGAAGTACTTCCCAGAACATGAGGTTTCCCGCCGTTGCTACCTCTACTTATCCATTCCACTCGTATTTTCTGATTTATTTCAATTTTATTGATGTATAGAATTGGGATAGTCATTGAGAATAGGTTTTGTTGAATGTTGATTTATGTTTATACTTACCTTTAGGATTTTTATCTTTGAGATTAATGAAATTTGATTTATTGTGTTTTTATTGAGTTATTGTGATTCAATTTCTGTTCTTAATAATTCAGTAATAAACTAAGAGGGTGAACCGAGTGAAAATTATGAAATTGGGCTAACGAGAGTTAGGTAGTTTGATAGATTAAGAATTGAATCAAACTAGTAAAATCGTGTAACAAGAGATCGTGCATAATTTTTTAGTAGGTTATTGGACAATTTCAGAACTAATTTAGGTTTTGGGTTAATTGGAAATCGAGAGATTACAATTCCATAATCTAAATTGGGGTTTATAAATTAGGTTCAAAGATTATAACTCGAGAGAGAGTAATCTACCCTAGGACTGTCTAGACCCAGTAATTCACTGATTCTATAATCAATTAGGATTTTATTAAGGTCGGATTAAAACCCCCTTTCTCTCAATTGGTAGTTCCTAGGTTGATTCTTGATTGGGTTATGCAAATTGCTATCTTGTTTATAATTTATGAATTTAATTCTTGAGATTGGTTGCTTGATTGAATATTTTTCTGCCTAGTTGTTTATTTTAATTATTTATGAATTTGAGTTAAGCCTTAGATTTAAAGATTAAGTTACCCCTCCTCGTGGGATCAGTACCTTAGGTACTAAGCGAACGACCTATACGGATGTGGTATTATCAAGGTTAAAAATATTAAAACTTATCATACAAAAACCGTCGATCATATAGCTTTCACCGGAGCTAAGGATGAAGCCTTCATATTATTGATATATCACATTAAGTTATCAATTTTAGCTTGTATTTGTGTCATTTGATCAACAACTACAATTCCTTTTTGTTCATGAAATTTAGTAGTTTGTCTATTCCGCTCGTTTGTCCATAGGTAGATATTACTCGCCATCTCATCTATTAGATCTTAGGCTTCAGCAACCGTCTTTCTCATCGGTGATCCTCCTAAAGTTTCATCAATTGTGCCTCTCATAGGGGGTACTCCATTATAGAATGTTTGTAACAAAAATTCCTTGGGTAAGTTATGGTGTGGGTGCTTCTGTTGTAAATCCTTATATCTTTCCCATGCTTCGTAGATCGATTCCCCATCACTTTTCTAGAAGTTGGTAATTTCCTTGATGATCTTAGTAGTCTTAATCAGGGGAAAATATTTGTCTAAGAAAGTACGAACTAGCTAATCCCACGTCGTGGCATTGGCTAAGTTAAGGGAATAATACCAAGCCTTTACTCTATCTGTAAGGGTAAAAGGGAAAAGCCTAATTCTGACCGAGTCTTTCGACATCCAATGGTACTAAAAGGTATCAGAGAATTTAAAGAAGTTAACTATATAGAGTTAGGATCTTCGTTTGGTAGTCCATAAAACTGCACATTCTGTTGAAGCATGTTTA
The DNA here is from genome assembly GCA_027575705.1 of Erythroxylum echinodendron. Classification (NCBI taxonomy): domain Eukaryota; kingdom Viridiplantae; phylum Streptophyta; class Magnoliopsida; order Malpighiales; family Erythroxylaceae; genus Erythroxylum; species Erythroxylum echinodendron. Next base: position 10,228 of record JANZXR010001711.1, on the reverse strand, counting down.
GGAGGGTCGGTTTGATTTCAAATGATGCTGCTTATATGGGTGGCCTAGCTACTCCTTGGTTAGCCGCATTGAACCCTGGTCTCATGAAGTCCATAAGGGTCCATTGTTGACATCCTTGGTTTTCTCCGTAGTCCAAATTTTGCTGAAATTCTTTGGCAATTATTGATTTTGCAATTTCTTCTTCTTCACACTAAGCATTCCTAATGGTTCGTTCTAGTCGAGTGATATCTAAATCTAAGATTTCACCTGCACTACTCTAACCTCTCATGACTCTTGTGTTCATGCAAGAGCACGATTTCAAAAGTAGAAAAAAAGAATGAAAAATAAAAAATAAAAAATTTAAAACTAACTAAACACCTTAAACTATACAACTAAACTAATCGCCTCCCCGGTAACGACGCCAAAAGACTTGATCGTGGTTTTTTGACGTGTATAAGTTTTAATTAATAACCTCGATAATCCACAAGCATACGGGTCATTCGTGTAGTACCTAAAGTGTCGATCCAATGAGGAGGGATAATCTAATCCTAAGATCTAAGGCCAAAATAATTCCCGGTAATCCAAAATGTAACAAAACTAAGGTAAGAATTTAATTCAATCATGCAAGTCAATTCTAAGAATCAATCACTAAAATATTAACAAAGTAATAGTTGCAACACACACTCAAGATTCAACCTAAAGGAACTATTAATTGAGAGAAAGGGGAACTTTTACTTGTCTTTAACGCTAACCTAATTGATTATAAATTGTTGGATTATTAGTCCTAGACGATCTAAGGGTTGATTACTCTCTCTCGAGTTATAACCATTAACCCGAAATTTTAAACCCTAATCAGATTATGGAAAATTGTAATCTCTCAATTAACAATCTATCCAAAAACTTAATTAAATATGAAGTTGTCCAATAAACTATCGAGAACTTATATGAGATCTCTCTTCACACAATTACTAATTTGATTAATTTCTCATTCTTATTAAATCACCTAACTCCCATTAGCCCAATTTAATTATTTTCATTCGATTTACCCTCTCATTTTATTAACAAATTATGCAATCATAGAAATCAATCACATAAATCAATCCTAACAAAAATAAAACAATAAGATTTTATTAAATCAAAGATAAAAAAAACCTGAAGGTGAGTATAGAATATCTCAACATTCACAGTCCTATCATCAAACTGCTATTCCCAATTCTATACAATAATAAAAATAGAAAATAACAGGAAATAATATTCTAAATGAAGACAGGAGGAAGCGACGTCGGGAAACTCCAAATCTGGGAAGTACGTCAATGTCAGCTTCTTCTCCACTTCTCTCTTCTTTTTTTCTCTTTCTTAATCTCTTAACAATTCTCTCTAGGGTTTCTCTCCAAAATGACTTATATAAAAGCTCCTTCATCTTCTTTGTCTTGTTCTTTATATACCTTTTGTATTCTGGGCAGCCCTAGGGTTTTTTTGTAGTCTAAAAGGTCCAAAAACTCCCTTAAAACTTGACTTTTCTGAGTATCTATGCGTTTTCTTGATGTAGGCTGCAATCGTAGCCTTACAATCCACGATTGTCGGCCACATCTGAGCCTTCTGTCACGATCGTGGGCTATGTCCTAGGCTTCTGTCACTATCATGGTATATGGGCCACAATCGAGGGCTAACTCTAGTGCTTCTGTCACGATCGTGGCCTATTATGCCACGATTGTGGGCTATTGTTTTGGCTTGAGTGTCTTTGAAACTTCTCCATTATTCAATGTTGACTTTGAAACACTAACAAACACATCAAGGTACCTTAAAGATATAATAGTTAAGCTCAAAGACTTGACTAACCCATAAAAGAACTTAAACACAGTTAATTAACAAACTAACACAATTCTAGCCTAAACACATACTAAACGATTAAGTTAACACTTAAACAAATATCAAACTAAGCCCTAAAATATGATGCAATTCACACTTATCAGGGTTCAATGATGCTAATTATACAGGATGCATGGAGGATAAAAATTCCACTTCAGGCTACATCTATATGATGGTTGAAGGAGTTGTATTATGGAAAGTGTCAAACAAACACTCACAACGTTTTCTACAATGGAGGGAGTATATGACATGTTATGAGGCAACTTCCCAAGCAATCTGGTTTCAGAATTTCATTTCAACATTAGGTATTGTAGACTCTATTTCTAGTATGCTAAAGTGATAACTCCGCAGCTATAGCTGTCTCTAAGAACACTAGAAGTACTTCTTGCTCAAAACACATTGATATAAAATACTATTTTGTTAAAGAGAAAGATGTTGAATCTCTCATTACTGTTGAGTATATGCCTACAACTAGCATGTTAGTAAATCCACTTACAAAAGGCTTACCTATATATGTGTTTGCAAAACATGTCTCCCGGATAGGATTGTTAGGATTCTAGCTTGATAAGATTAGTGGGAGTTTGATATTTTGTATTGAACAAGTTAGTACTTTGTACGGATTGCTTATGACTTATATATATGAAACATGCATGATGATATTTACAGTCACTTCTTATTAATATTGATTTATATATGTTGATGTATATATATAGTTTGACGAAATGAACAGTTACAAAAGGAGACAAATGACTAGTTTGAGTTATTGTACTGTATGCATGTTGTTTTAATGGTTACTGTTATATTTGAATATCACCAGGGCCTAATCATATATAGTAAATATATCCTATCGATATGATATTGCATATGATTTATTAATTTGCCTTTAGATGATGGAGATTGGTATAGTGGTTTGATTATATTGTCCAAGTGGGAGAATGTTAGAAGCACATGGACTAATATAATCACAACATTAATTCTATATTCATAACTATTAATTAAATTGACTAATGTGTGTTTAATAACTATAATAGGATGGTTAATAATTTACTAATTGCATTTTAAGGCACATGGTGGTACCCTAATAACTATAGGTTGGCCTATTAAACCATAGTTCATCACAATTATGAAATGACACAATTAGCCTCATTCTACCCCTTAGGGCAGAACATGTTATATTAACATATAGGTGAGAGTGTGTTTTTGGTGTATGTGTATGGTGATAGTTGAAAAGGGTTTTCTACCATAACTCTTGCTCATGCTTATTGATTATTGATAGGTTTGTGGTCTCTTGTATTTGAGAAAATGAATCAAGATGTTATGCCCAACCTTGTTGGTATGTACATTTATTGTCTAGTTATTGCTCTAAATAGAATGTAGATCTTGGTTGAAAGATTGAATATTACATTAATGGATTCAATTTTATATATTGCGGTTATTGCTTGCTACATTTATAAATAGCATTGTTTAGTAGTGAATGTAACTGTACGTTAAATATTAAAGATAATAGTTATTCTATTACTGTGGAAAACTATTTAAAATTATGCTTCAATATAATTAAAAGAGACAAATTCAAAGATCCTCTTTCTAAAAGAGTCATCCTTCTCCCCAGTGGTAGGTCATCTTAATTCTTAAACTAAAAGGAATTAAGTGGAGAGGTTAAACTATGAATAAAACAAATTGAGCATATTCAGTGGAAGATACCAAAAGAAAAAGGAAGTATATGGAGATAGAGACCTATATTTCTTCAGCTTAAATTTCAAAGTTTTATGATTCCTCAAATATCCTCCATTCAGATAGGATAAGTATTATTTCCATTCTAATTGAATGCTTCTGAAAGGTATCCCTTTGGATGTGTTGTATGAATATTTCTAAATTTGTGGATCATCTATCTTCAAAGGAAGGTAGATTTGGTTCAACATGAATAATTTACTTACTATAACTTTTATTTTGAAAAAACTCTTTTATTTATTTTCTAGCAATTTTGGGATTCTACATTATCAGTGATGATTTGTCTTTAGATAATATTATTTTAATCAAACATCAAATTAAGATCCACAATATTAAAGAAACTATTGAGTTGAATATATAAATATTAAACTTATAAACGTTAGAAAAAGAAGCTACCAGGTAAGTCTGAAAGCATAAACAACTTGTGGTTTGGAAGTTAGATCGAGATCGTATTCCAGGTTTCTGGTTTTCCTAATGTAACAATTTTGAGTAGCTTACATAGATTATATTTATGTTCTTTGAAATGCTAAGAAAACACGAAAAAGAAGAGGCTTTTGTGATTCGTTGTTAAATGATATAGACTCTATTGTGTCCTATATACAATCTCATTGGCCCTCCATATGGCAAATGACTCATTCGATTTAGATTATTATTATTAGCTGCAGTTTGTCTTCCACATCATGTGCTTTTCTATTTTTTCCTTTTTCCTTTAGTTCATTTCATGATCAAAGTTAAGTAGCTTAGATTTAGATGTAGTTTTAAGATTGTAGACTTAATTAGAGTTTCCTTTTTGGGACGTGGAAATAATAGTGAGTGCACTTTGGATCCCACTTTATCAATTCATTTTCAAATGGCAGAAAGAAATTAAATTTGTTGCAAGGCAGTTAAAAAGGAGAAGTGAAATGGCCAATCAAATTGGATAACTCCAAGAAGAACCATCATATGCATATATCTAACAACTTTAACTCAAGTTAGCCTTTCTAATGATTTGTGTTCTATTCATACAATAAAACAACAATGTTTGAAAATATTCCAGAAGAAAAAATTATAAGAAATTGATTAATAAAATAACGTCTATTCATTAACCCAAAAACATGTAACTAAACACTTAAATTAAGTTTCTTGATCCTAATTTTTTTAATTGCTTGAATGGGATTAGGGTTGATGGCACAAGAGCACATTAGTTTGTCTTTAAATAAAAAATGATTATTTGGACGCAGAAGATACTTATGGCCCTCCAAACAATTATGTTCTCCTTTTGAATAAAGGTACCATTGGTGTTTAATTTTTATATTAAAAACTGATATCTTCAAGCTTTTCAACTTTTTTTTTCCAGTTTGAACTATGATTTAAATATTAGAGGTTCTTAATTTTGAAATTTATTAGTCCAAAAAGTTCATAAATGACATTATTAGTAACGCAAATGTGCTCTGCTTATTTGTATGCTGTAGATATGCAACAGAAGAACAGACTAGATGCCCTGGAGTGTAGTTCTTAAGATGGACATTCAGTCAAAATTCAGATAGAAAAGAAAAATAAAGAATAACAATTCTAAAGATATCCAAATATTATGTAAAAGAGAACAAGAAAAGGTGGGAGAGAAATTGGTTTATGCTTGGAATCAATAAGCAAATATGCATTGTTTAAGAATGAAATCAGGAGGACACTTGCTTCTATCTTTAAAGCAATCTTTCTAATTAGTGAACTCTAAAATACGATTTTGTTATATTACAACAAGAGACAAGTCACTAAATTAGAGAGATCAAAAGAAGCTAAAAGATTAAGGAAAGAGGAAGAATATTATGAAGGAAAGAGGAATAAATTTAAATAACGAGAAAAATATAAAGGACTATTAGTTTATTATATTTCTCCTTTACTAGTTATCGAATATATATCCATTGATAATGGTTATAATAGTAAAAAATAAAAAAATAATAATAGTGATTAGTTAAGACTTGGTCCACTCGGACCTTTGTTCCTTGCATTTAAATACATAATAGAATTTCTAATAAAATAAAAGAAATGTCTTTTAAAAATAAAATAAAAGAAATGTTGTCTTCTTCTATCTCGTTCTTTTATCTATAGTACTACCACTCTTTTTTAGGAAACATTGTGCATAAGATTCAAATGTGGATAATATTTATATAAATTGAATAAAAATTTATAAGTATTTTACTTTGTTGGCCTTGATGATTTTACTAACATTTGAATCTAGGTTTATGATATCTCTTGACTATTTCTTAAAATGACCACATGTGCTTTCTTTCTTACACTAAGTTTTAGCAAAAGTGCAAGAGAGGATTTAATAAGTGTCTCTGGAGGAAATTCTAACTTGTAAACAACTTGTCTAGACTTGTTTATCATTTTAAATGGCTCATAGAACCTAGGAGCTAGATTTTAATTTTATCTTTTAGTTACGTCTCCTTGACGATATGATTGAAGTTTGACAAATATTGATTCTCTAATGTGAAATTCCCTATCAATCCTCCTCTTGTATGCCAATTGTTGCATCCTCTTCTATGCTCCTCTGTAAATGAAATTTAATCCTTTAAGTTGTTACATCCTCCTCTATGGCCCTTTGTAAGTGAAATGTAATACTTTGAGTTGTTGTTTCTCGGTATTATAGGAGGTTATTGACTATCATTAACTCATAACCCTTAGCAAAATAGGGAACATGGATTTGTGGTGGGTAACCATACAAGGCTTTAAACATTGAAGTGTTAATGGATGAATGATAAGTGGTATTCTACTACTATTCAACCAATGGAAGCTATTGGAGTCGCCTACTTGGGTAATCTCATTTCATACACCTCAAATATGTCTTAAGAGACCTGTTTAGAACTTTCATTTGTTTATATGTTTGGGGTTAATAAGCCGAAGGGAATTATAGACCTAACCATTATAATATATAGAATTCTTGCCAAAAATGACTTAAAACACAAACTCTATCAATTGTAATAGCTTAGGAAGTTATATCCTAATAGCTTAGGAAGCCACAATTATTGGAAATGGGTATACATTCTCTGTTCTAAGAGAAACTTTAAACTTTTAAGATTAGTGTTGATGATAAATGGCCTTTCACTTAAGTATCGATGCCAATATTTACCTACCATTATAACAATAAGGAACTCCTTCTCATAAGTAGATAAATATTGATGTTTTACTGCTAGAAGATTACTGTTTACTCACAAAAATTAATGGTTTCCCTTATTGGCTAAGAACTTCTCCTAAGTCAGTTTCATAAGCATCTAACTCGATTAAAAAAGGTTTATAAAAATTAGTTAGAGATAGGACTTGGGTAGAAATAAGAGCTAGATGTAAGCTCCAAAATGTATCTTTAGCCTTGTCAAACCATACAAAGGCATTTTTATTAAGTAAAAAAGTTAAAGATTTACTCAATATACTAATATTTTATAAAGCTCCTATAATACCTTGCTAAACGAAAGAAGCCCCTTATTTTTTTTCACAATTTTAGTAATTGGACAATTCCACTTTCCTTGGGCCCGTGGAGACAGTAGAGATGGAAATTATATACACTAGGCATTCAATTTGTGAAACTTTAAAGTTGCATTTATGGACTTAAGTAAGAGTTAATTATGTTTTAGAAGTTCCAAAGTTATTTATACATGCTCAATATAATTTTCAAAGGTTTAGATATAGATAAGAATATCAAGAATAAGACTAATATAAATCTTCTTAAATACTTTATGAAAAATCATTTATCAAGCTTTAAAAGATGAAATGGCATTAGTGATCCTAAATGGCATCACTAGAAATTCATAATCCCATTCATAAGTTTTAAAGGTTATTTTGCAAATATAATGAGCCTGCATTTGAATCTAATGATAGTTTAATCTTAAGTTTAGCTTGGAAAACCAAGTAGCTCTATATAATTCATCTAAGAGCTCTTCGATGATAGGTATGGGAAACTTATCTTTAATTAAGTTCTTTTTTATCTCCCTATAATTGACACTTAGGCACCAAGAATTGTCTTTTTTCTTAACCAACACCATTAAAGAAGAGAATGAGCTATGGCTATGTTAAAGGACTCCCCATTTTAAGATATCTTGAATAATTTCTTCAATGACATACTTTTTGTAAGCTTCTTTACCTATAAAATCTAACATTAATCGGGTTCTACTCCTTAAGTGGAATCTTGTGATAGTGAGATATTAGAGGTGGTAACCCCTTTAATTTAACAAATAAAAAGTTAAATTCTATTAGAAGATAATCTAACTTTTGTTATTGCTCCTTCCTCAGTGAGTTGCTTTTAAGGATAAGTTCCTTGAGCTATTTCTTTATAGGATATATAAGATTCAACACATAAAATTGGTTATTGAATTGGGTGCCAGATAAAAATCTTGTGAAATTATTAGGAGTGATAGATTTTAGATGGCTAATATGACCTCCTTTATCTTACCTCCTTTACATAAGACTTGCCTTCCTCAATAGTTAAACATTATAATTTTTTTAGTAAAATTCCATAGACTGTTGTTTAAAGTAGATAATGATTGAATCTTTAGGACTATATCATAATCTCCTAATGTAGATATTAAGGCATTTGTGGAGAATGATATTTGTTAAAGATACCACTTTAATTCTTTATATAGCCCTTCAAATGATAGTTAGAGTGCTCCCCCAGTTAGCTTAAGATCTTTTACTTTTAAACATTCATAGTTTCCTTTTTTATTACTGTTGCATTTACAAAGTCATGGGTACTACTATTATCAATGAGAACATATATTGGTTTTTCTTTATGTACTCCCAACATCTTCATTGGCTTAAAATTCCCTAAGGAAGCTCTTAACATAGCCTATAAAGATATTATAGGTTATTTTCGCTGTGTCTTTTCCAACTCATAGTCCAGTCTTGTTATATGTTTAGCAATAAAGAATAACAATATCTAAGACTTTAGTGATAATTATATAGACTAAAAATGCTTAATGAATTTGACTAGGTTAAAATACGCATCAAGAGGTGATAGCTACCTAATTAGATATATTTGTATGCCTTAACGAAGGGCATAGATACTTTAGGTTAATTATTATTTAAATATAAATAATTAATTATTTATAATAATTGAAATTCCACATAAATAAACCCAAATTCCTCTTTGTTTGCTTATTGATCTTTCTTCATCACTTTAATTAATTTGCTTTCTTTAGTTTAGTAATTATATTCTCTTAAGTCAATTTGTTACTTTATTTAGTTTATTTGTTTAACAAAGATGAATATTTTTATTGACTAGTTCTTTTTGGGATCAGTACTCTATAATCATTATAGTTTAATAAAATCTATATTTGACAATGTGTGCTCTCAGATATAAAATAAATCATCTTACTATTAGATTGAAGACAACTCTGGCAATACTTAACTCTTCTGCTCAATCTTCTTTTGTTAAGTGTTATGGATAATATCCTCATTGTTAAGGAATTAATGGAAAACTATTGTTGGTGTATTAAAATTCAAAATATGCAAGCTTAAAATGGATTTTAGTAAAGCTTTCATCATTGTTAACTAAAATTTCCTAATTTATATCCTTCAAGGAAGTGGTTTCCTAAATTAGTTTATTCAATGGTTACATGTTTTCATCTATATGGTATGCTATTATATTCTTATTAATGGTCAACCTACTTAACTTTTTAAAGGTGAGAAGGGGATTAGATAAAGTGATCTCTTATCTCTTTATCTCTTTGTGTTAGGAATGGAAATGTTAATTTTACTAATAAAAATAATAATCTATTATTGATTATCATGGCTTCAAATACCCCAATTATTCTAATTCTAAGCTTTTTAACCTTTTTTTTTGTTAGAGATGTACTATTTGTTTCTCATGCAAATCATACCTTAATTAAGGATTTTATTAGCAATTCATATGACTCTAGGAGAATGTCAGGGTTGTCTTTAAATCCTTTTAGAACCTTTATATTTATTTTAGCTAATTATATGGAGCTTTTGAACTTACTTAATATTGCTAATGGTTTAAATAAAGGAATCATGCCTATCAAGTACTTAAGAATTCTAGTCATCAGTTTTAGACATTTCTGTAAAGATTACTTGTGTGATTTTATATAGGAGGAGAGTATCATAATCCCATGTTAAAATGGAAAGGAGAAGTGAAATCCTTTAAAAGCCTATAAAAAATATTGCTATTCAACTTTCTGCCAAAAAGTTCATCCTAATTCAGAATTGTAGTTATTATTGCATCAATATGGAGTCCAGGTGTTACAAATAGTATGAAAGCAAAAGCATACCAACAACTGGATAGTGAGAAATGTGCCACTCTTAGTTGGCTTCTAGTCTAATTCTATATCAAAAGATGATAAAAGATTAGGTGTTACAAATAGTAGTAGAGAAAAAGCATATATTAGGAGAAAGAGGGCATAAAGTGGCACTAATGATAGTATAGTGAGCAATATGTAGTTTTAGGTAAGCTTACTCTAACTCTACATCAAAAGTGTTGGATCGCGTATGGCCCAAGTATTCACAATACGCTGCGGAAAAGACCATAACATAACATAACGTATAACCGAAAACATACAAGATGCGCAAAATACCTTTTTCTTTTGACACGAATTGGTTGTTGTTTTTCAGATTCGTAGACACTGCTACTCGCGAATGTCCTCTACCGGTATCCACACGAGGATGCACG